>JBBPUC010000121.1:0-41546 GCA_038094375.1 Tubosaeta aff. heterosetosa | reverse complement strand
GCAGATGGGCTCAAGGTGATAGAAGGCTCTGTAATTGCGCGTTACCGTAAGTGGGACGACGTCGTGTTGGATCCGTAGCTAACGCGTCTCAGTATGCAAAACCGGGACCAAAGAGAACTTGTTGGGCGCCAACACCAAGGAAACCACGCTCATCGATCAATGAGTGCACTTTATTGAACACGAGCTTGTCACACCCGTGGACTTGCTCTTTGGTCTGATTTACGGTGGCGGTCTCCCTTATAGCATCGAGGCAAGTATCTGTGATTGCCGTGTGCTTCGGAGACTGACGTTGTCTACAGTGTGTGGAGTGGTTCCAGCAGGCCCTCGGCCGTGGGCTCAAGTACATTGAGTCGCATCTCGCAACGCGTACTACTGTATACGTTCCCACTAACTTGATGTCACTCGCCGACTTGGTTTTGGTGGGATCGGTGTTCCATGCGACACGTATCGCGCTCGGGGAAGCTGAAGGTGCCGAGTATCCGGCTCTTTTCGAGCACTATAGCAAGGTGACTGCGGACGAGAGGTTCAAAAAGTACTGGGGGACGGCCGAGTTTACCAAGGCGCGGCTCACGGAGCCTACCAAGTTCGGCGCTTAACGTAGATAATGTAATCGTGGGAGTTCTTTCCAACACATCTTGTCTGCACACCCATCCGATCAAGAGAGATGCCGAGCGACAGAGAGACATTGTTGAGCATGGGATTCGATCCCGCACGCGTCGATTGTCAGTGTCCACGTTGTTGATGGGTATAGGCTGACGCAGTCGGGTGGCAAGGGGCACTCCGGGCGACCAGCGGGCGTGGGCTGCAACCAGCGATGGACCACCTACTCGAGCACGAGAGCGAGGCCGTCCCCGCGCCTGGATCTGGCCCGTCGAGCGCGACGGGCGCGGGCGGGGACGCGATGGACGTGGACGACGAAGATGCAGGCATTGGGGCTGATCTCGAAGCCAAGGTGCGCCACGACGCCTCCTCTCGGTCACCTCCCTCAGTGCCTCCCCCTCAGAGCATCAAATGCACGCTCTGCAACAAGACCTTTCGAAACACCGCCCTCGCCAACTTTCACGCCGAAAAGAGCGGCCACGATCAATTCGAGGAAAGTACGGAAGAGGTGGGTCACCACTGGCGCGCGCCATGCCTTGTCTGGATGCCCAGCAGATCAAACCACTCACGGAGGAGGAGAAGCAAGAGAAGCTTGCCGAGCTGCGTTCCAAGATGGCGACCAAGCGCGCGGTCAAGGCGGAGCAAGATGCCAAGGATACGAAAGCCAACGAACAGATTCGGCGCAAGCAAGGCAAGGTGCGCTGCCTGCGCTGGACTGCACGTTTGCGCTCATCCCACCCAAGGACCTGAACAAGATCAAGGAAGAGATCAAGGCCAAGGAGATTGTCAAGGAGGCAGAGCAGCGGCGACGAGGTAACGTGTCGCACTCGCGTCGTGTTTACTCGGTGCGATAGGACTTGTAGACAAGGTCGACGACGCCAAGGCCAAGGCGGCTGTCCGCGCACAGATTGAGGCAGACAAGAAAGCCCGCGCCGAAAAGGCAGCGAGGGAAAAGGCGTTGCGTGAGGGGCAGCCGATCGTCGATGCCTCTGCGCCGGTGCTTGCGCCTGCTGCATCGTCCTCCGCTTCTACGCCCACTGCCGGCGCAGTGGCGGGCAAAGATTTCAAGGACACGCGGCTGCAGATTAGGCTTGCGAGTGGGGGACAGCCGTACGTGACCACATTACCGAGTGATTCCAGTACGTCGTGTTCCTGGTCATGGGAAAGTGCTTACTGGCCACCCGACAGCGCTGAGGGACGTTGCCGAGTACGTCGCCGCGCAGACACTGAGCGTGAGCGCCGACACGGTTTCGTTTGCCCAGCACTTTCCGAGGTGAGTGTTGTGCTGGTCTTTTGGTTGACGGACCGACGGGTTACCAGGAAAACGTTTACACATGCCGAGTTTGGCAAGACGCTGCGCGAGTTGGGATTAACACCATCTGCGGTGGGTCGTCGTCTCTGTCGTCCGAGAAACGCTGACAGCACATAACCAGGTCTTGATTGCGTCGTGATGGATACAAGGTACATTTGGTGTACTTTTGTAGGTGTAATATACAACATGCATGACTGGAAAGCGTCCGATGTGCAACGAAAACATAAACGACTAATACTCGAGCAGGGTGATCGCACCGTCGGCGTGTCCGATCGCAATGCGACCCGCGTCTTCTTCCATCGCGACCCGCGTCCAGGCGTCGTCGTCGCGCACGGCAAACACCATCGAAGCACCGCACGACTCGGCGTCGGCGTCGCGCTCAGTGCTAGGACTCTTGGCTGCGTCCCCATCGCGCACCACACGTCCTGCCACACGCTGCCCGTGCTCACTCGGCCCGCCCACTTCCGCATCGCTATCGATCCAGAGAGCGGTGCCATACCGCCCGAGGGTCATCGCGGACTGGGCGAACAGGCGCACGGGCGAGCCGATGGTGTGCGTGAGCGTCGGGGGAAGTATGTACGGGAGATTGTACTCTGTCGTGGGTGTGTGCGGGGACGGCGTCGAGCGCGACGAGGTGGGGGACGGAGAAGACGGAGAAGATGTGGGTGTGCTCTCGGGGATGAGATAGGCTGGGTTCGGGTGGAGAACGTAGTGATGGAGGATGTTGACCGGCCAAGGGTATATGCTGCCAAAACGTACGAGGAGGTGGACCGGGGGGAGGGGGCTGGCCGGTCCTTGTTCGCAGAGCACGACCGTGTCTGTGCGCCAGCGGAACTTGAACTGGGCGAGGGGGTAGGCGATGGGTGCGCCGCGGACGGGGAGTATGCCTGGGCGTGGCGTGGTGTTGTAGATCTCGACGGATTGGAGGCGGACGATGAGGGCGTAGTCGTGTGCGAGGTGGATGGCTTGTATGCGGTCGTCGGGCTAAGGCGGGGTGAGCGAGGCCTAGGGATGGGGACCGAGACGGACCTGGATGAGGGACGGGTTGAGTAACTGGAGTTTTGCTTGTTCGAGATCGGAGAGATCCCAGAGACAGAGGGGGTCGCCATCGCCGATATCGCGGGTGACGAGTGTGGCGCCGGCCAAGAGGTGAAGCTCACGTACGCCGTCGATGACCGCCTCGGTGACAAACGCGGACTCGGGGTCGTGGGCGTCAAAATCGATCGAAAACGTCTCTGTTCTGGCAGCGCGTTGGGTCGACGAGGGAGAAAGGGAAAGGAAAGACGCACTGGGCAGACTGGAGGGCGAGTACGGCCGAGCTGTTTGGGTCTGAATTTAGGACGACGCCGCCGTAGGGACCGTCTGCGTGCAGGAGCTCTGCGATGCACCTCGGTTGGTCGCGCGCGAGGTCCCAGCATTGGAGGAGATACCTCCTCGGGCGTGCGGTCATCCGCACGGAGACCAGCCATCTGTTAGCCCGGGCGGGGAGAAACTGGAGGAAGATGACGCGTGCGCTGGGCTCGGTCGCGGTGGTGAACGTGAGCTGTCTGCGCGGGGTGGGGCGGGGCGAGGTCCAGTTGCGGCGGAGCGACAACGCGCGGACGGTGAGACGCTCGAGCTGGGTCGCCGAGAGGTCTTGGATGGGGTCGCAGTGGGGATAGGGTATGCGGTGATCGAGGACATGGCGGCGGAAGAGGGCCGACCAGAGCGTGCGCAGGCGGGTGGCCGCAGAGAGCGACTTGGAGGTCTGTCAAAAGATGAGGGCGAGAGCGGAGAACGGCGGGCGACATACACGGCGGAGGACGAAGACGTGGTCGATGGGGAGAAAGCAGAGAATGGCGACGAGGATGTCGAGCGGGACGGGGAATTCCCAGTCCATGACGACGCTGCAGACGGCGACAGATTTATGGACATTTTATGGCAGAAAACACACGAAATAATCGGACGAATGGCCTCGAGGACGAACGTCTGTCCGTGAATTTCGCACTTTGCTCGCGCGATTAGATTAGATTCGTCGCTGGTTCAATTCTTGACATGGACAACGACGACGCACCACCGACGACACCGTCGGCGCGGAGACCCTCCACAACACACGACCGCCCAACCCGCACACCGTTTGGCCCCCGAATACGCACAAAGACAAAGCTCTCCGACACCGCAGACGCGCCCTCCTCGCCGCTCTCGTCCTCGGCCCTCTCACGACCTGACTCACCCACCCCAGCCGTCTCCGTCGCCTCGTCGCCGTTCCCAGCCCACGTCGACGCTGCCACCCAAGTCCCATTCACGCCGCAGAGATCCGCAAACACAACCTTCATTGCCCCACCACCGCTCACACCACCACCGACCATCGCCTTCGAGTCCATACCCATCCCATGGAAAGGCCTCCCGTTCGACGCCGCACAGTGGACTTTTTCCTCCTCAGAGCTCCAGGACATCGTCTCCAAAGCCATCCGTCTCAGCGCTCGCGAGTCCTTTATCCGTCTCCTCTCACCCCAGGCTCTCGAGGTCGACCTTACTCAAGAGGAGGACCGCCTCGACTTGGAGCGTGCCTCAGCACAGGCAAAATGGCGCTTCGAAGTCGGCCGACGCACCATGCTCATGCAAGCTCTCAACTCTGCCGCAGCCTCTTTCCCCCAGGGCGGGGACGCTGAACCAGAGCGCGAAAACATCGCTCCTTTCGTTGCCCAGCTCGCCACCTCCATTGCCTCCTGCGACGATCTCTTGGCCTCCATCTTCCACTATTCCGACCAGCAGTACCAGCTCGCCCTCCTTCAGCAACAACACTGGGCCTCGGCGCTTGCAGTTGCCTTGAGAAAACTTAATAAGGCTTATGAACGTCAGGGCCAGGAACTGAAGCGAGCCAAAGACCGGGTCCGGACCCTCGAGGACGAACTCGAAGAGGCATGGCGTGAGGCAGAGAAAATGGCCATCGAGTTTGACGAGCTCGAGCACGACCTTACAGAGAGCGAAGAAGCCTCAGAGGACGACGAACGTCCAGAAGAGAACACAGAAACACCCTACGTTTCAACTGAACCAGACACAGGCACACACCCAGACCTCTTACACCCCTCGTATGATATAGACGAAACAGGCACTCTGGGCGACGTGACCATCAACACCGATATCGCTGTCGTCGTGGGTGTGACCGCGACCGCGGTTGCTTCCAAGGCAACCCTCTTCAGTTCCCCTGCCAAAGTGGATAAATCCGATGCCCGCTCAATCCGCTCCGTCAAGTCGACGCGAAGCCGGCGCTCGACATCCCACCTCTCACGTCTCTCTGCAGCGCGCACACGGAGTCGCGCCGCCTCGAATGCGAGCCTGCGACTGCCCAAATCACTGCGCGCGCCCGCGTCGGGGCACCCATCCCCTGTCGACGCACCCCCGGTTCCCGTGCAGTCCTTTTTAGACATGGATCTCATGCGTGAGCACACGCCCAAGGATCTCCCCCCTCCCCGTACGTCCCCACTTCCACGCGTTGCTCGCATTCTCACCGCTTTCACAGGAGCAGAACCGAGCTCGGTGCTGCCCACGCCGCCCCACTCGGCGGGCCTCTCACCGACCCGTGTCCCGTCCATCTGGCTCGAGACAGACGGGGGTAGAAGCACCCGGCTCAACGGACTCGACCGTACGCACTCGCTGCACATCTTTTCCTCGCTGGCGGGGCGGACACCACAGCGAGCACGGCGGAGCAACCTCGTGATGAGCCTCCAAGCGCGTGACTCGGATCGGTCGGATTCGGGAGGGGTATCGCCGGTCGACGGCGATGGTACCGTTGGGAGTCCATCGGAGTCGAGTACGGGCATGGGCGTACCGGGCACGGGGTCACCGCTTTCGAACGGTTCCCCGGTGTCTCTCCCCACGGCCCTCACGTTTCGCGTCCGGGGGCCGAGTCTGTCCTCGTCCAGCGCAAGCGTCGACGCGCTCAAGGGTGCCAAGGACGCGCATAAGAGTAGTCCGCGGCCTGGGTCGGCGGGTGCACGGTTGACGACGGTGGGGGATGTGACGCGGACGTCGGCGGCGCCGCGACGCTCGCTTGTGAGCCGCGCGAGCTCGGTTATTTTGAGGAGGTTGTCGCAGGCGACGATCGGGAGCATGCGGGCGGTGGGGACGGGGGACAAGCGCTTGTCGCCATCCAAGTCGCGTGAGGCGTTGCGGTTGAGTGCGAACTTGCGGGCCGTGGAAGACTGGCAAGAAGGGCAGGAAGAGGGAGAGGGAGAGGTTATGGTTATCGGGGCACTGCATCCAGAATCATCAGAAAATCCGTGATCAACTGGAAAAAACTCAAGCACGCTTGTTCGATTCGACGTCTTTCTTTTTGGTTTTCACCCTTGTTTTTGTCTTTGGTGCATACCTATTTACACACTTTTAGGACGTTTTCAGTGGAGCACACCACATCCCAACTATCTACCTCGTCCAATCACGCCATATACTGTCATTTCAAACGTTGTACGCATATATGATACCATACATACACGCTCGCGAGCCTGGGTATATCTAGCTCATGTTAACACCTCGAAATGCAAAGTCTACCCAAGTCTTCGTACCATTTACATGGCTAGACACTGGGGAATCAAGGTGGCCAAGATCGCGCGTCGAATTCATGCGCTTAAAGATCGTTTCAGATTGCGTGCTTGGCGGCACCCAACGACGGACAGGGTGGCTCTGAACGCGTGTCGATTTGGTTCAACTCTAACACGTCCACCATCGCTGCGATTTGCCTATCCACCTCCAGACTGAGATCGCGCATCGAGCTCGTTTGCGCTCGAAATCGCTTCAGGTTGAGCACGAGACGTTGCCCAGTGATGGTAAGCAAAGGGCATGTGATCCTGCAGTGATGGGATCAGAAAGCGCACGGCACAGGACCGGTGTGCTCACAATGCCGCTATGAACGCTGTCGGTTCCTACATGTGTCGTAGCATCAGCACCCGACAAACAAAACAGCGGTTCGTGTGCCTTACGTTCCAATAGATAGTCCTGATAACGGGTCATGAAAGAACGCTCGGCACCATGTTTAGGGACGGGCATACCAGCATACGATGTCGAAAAGGACGTTGAACAGGGTCGCCTGTACTCTTGTGAGATGTGAACGTCAGGACAATGTTGGTGTGCGCTTACGAAATAAAACAACAGGGCTGTAGGATCCGTCAGAAGTGTAGTGACATAAACGTGTGCGCTCACCATCGCGCGCGAGCAAACGGATTAATCGCGATGGACGTCCGTCAGATCCTCTGATGAACCACAAGATCCTGCTGCATATCAACAGAAATATACAACCGTCGAGAAATAGCCTATCAAAGGTTCAGGATGGACATGCGTACGTTTCGCCACGGTCGACTCACGGTATAAGCCAGAATGCCCACTGAAATAGACATTCAGTTCGCGTGACAGGGCAAGGAAAAGGATGCGCACAAAACAGCCTGCGAAGCTTTGTTGTCAGACTAGAACGGTGGAAAGGGCAGAGCACGTACGAGGCACAGACAAGGCTACGCACAAACCAGTTTCCAGATAAACAAATTTCAAAACTACAAAGTCGCAATGACTTTGATCGATCGAGGGACAACACACGACTTACCATTTTCATAGGTCAGAAGGAAGTATAATGACATCAGGTATATGCCTAGAACATAAAGAGCGTATATCGTGAATGCAACGCAACGACGGAACCTCAGGATGGCACAAGCACGCATGATGACAAACACTAAAGTTGTCAAAATGGGAGGGCATTCAAGGTGCAGTGTACTTACGGCGAATTGACTCTTCTGAAAAGAGAACGAATAGTAAAAGGAACACATAATATCCCAGACAAAACTGCGGAGCGAGTGAGTTGGACAGCTGAAAAGGAAAACAGGAGATGTACTCGTCGAGAGCCATGGCTCAGATAGCCGGTCTCCGCGAGTGTGATGGTTGCTTGGCCCACCAAATTCACGTAGCGGTTGATCAAGAAAAGCACCTTGACGGTCGTCCATCGTTCGTTCCAGATATGCGCAACCTGATCGTGAATCATTCGCATGAGGTGCAACTCGAGCTCTACAAATGCACCTCGAGCGGTAGAGTAAGAAAATAATCATATACAAGCAACGCGTTTCCTGCAAACACGAACGCTCTCGGCCCATTCAGTAAAGCAGTTGGGATGGCGAGTTCAAATGTGCACTCACTCACGGGTGAACACCTGCTCCAGAAATGCCGCTGGTACTGAGGACATGGCAGTGGATACTACGAGACCACGCAGTGGGAACTAGAGACAACATGTGGGTCAAAAGCCGCGATGCGCATGTGAGCATTGGCGGTAGTACAGTAACTAATATGTCTTCATTCAAACCCTGAGACCCTAAACGTGGAATCTCACCTAGTGAATCGGACCTTTCATGGCACTATTGAGTGCTAACCTATGGTATTCCCTGCCACTGCTTCTGCTCTTCGAGTCGTACATTGTCGTCTCTCTTCGTACTGCGATACTCTGAAATAGAAGGGAATGACATTCATGCACTGATGCGGCGGGATGGTCTCAGTTGTTATGTAACGGAACAATTGAAGCTAGACCGCTGTGAAGTCAGTGAATGATGTAGAAACTTTTTTTCTTTATCACGAACAGCCGAAAACGTTCTTTATCTATCAAATAGATCCGTGCCTTGGCCAAGGCCTAGAGCGGAAGTTGCAGACAAGTTTCACGCAAGTACTTTGAGTTCTATCTCTAGAGGAGCTGGAGGCTCTATTCCTCCAGTTCAAGACGACGAAAGAGCCGCACAAGCCCCTTGAAGGGAACGGTAAAGACTTGCCTGTGTGAGCTGCACTGAAAGGTCTCGAGCCTGATATGAAAGTACGCAGTAGCGTTTCACTGTGACCCGTAGCTTTGATGACTATGCACGTACTTTGGAAAGGGTTCGTTGATGATCCCTATTGAAAATGTACACTCATTGCCTCAGACTGCACTCCAAGCGGATATCCCCAAGGAACGGTGATCTAGTATTTATGACAGCTGTACTGTGGTCTGTATGCGGCAAGATGATCTTAGTCACGTACTGATGCAGGATGATTCCTTTGATCGGAGTACTGTGAAAGATCCGCGGTAGAAGAATTACTCCACCCATTTGATCCAATTTTCTTCCCACGAGTCAGTGCGTAAGTCATTTTTCGGGAACGTAGTATCAAACAAATAGAATCACGTTAACGCACGCTCGCAGCTTTGAGAAGAGCGGTCGTCGGTCAAAGGGTCTGGGCCTTTTGGTGCCAAACACTATTGCTTGGACTCTACTAAAAATTGGCTATAGATGGCGGGAATTTCAGGATGGCAGGGTCGATTTGAGGAGCACACATGCTCACAACCGACGTAGTATAACCAATTTCATTTGAACAAACACTTTGAATGTCACTTACAGCATTGCACCACGCGCGATTTTTTTAATAGTCTGCCAAATCGGCGCCCAATACTGCGTTTTCGAGCGCCGAGAGCACGCTCATTCGCCATCGTCGGAACGGTCAGCTGCATCTATATATTGTGTACAGTGTAGGCACCTCTGGTGCACTTATCCTTCCTCAGGAGCCAAGTTGCTTCGTCCTTGGAACAATTTCCTCGCGATGTATCCAGCATCCTGGGATGTCACAATCGAGTTCTTGACAAAACAGTAACCCGAATCTTTGCTGGGAATATGACTGTGTTCTGGATTTACATGCTGAAACTTGAACTGATGCGAACTGATCACAGTACCACTCCAATACTGTTCCGAAAAAGCGAACTAGACATTTGTTATGTCCCCAAAGATTGTGTCGAGATGTGGACCTGAATTCAACCGACAAGTCCTTGTATACGGCGAGCATCAGGGAATCGGGTAGCGTCCAGGACTGGTCAGGACTGGTCAGGACCGTCGGCTACTACTCGGCTACCACTAAGCATTCCACTGATGAGTTAGTACCCTAAAACATGTTAACCCTGACGAGAAGCAGAGCGCACTCCATTATAGTCGCAAATATACAATAAGCCGCTACCAGCTCACTATATGGTTCCAAATTCGCCTCATAGTAGATCCTACCTGAGGGAAGTCGGAAACGCTAGTGCCTTGTGTTCCACATGAGGTGCACAGTTTTCACTATCCAAAGAGGACTCGCACCATTCGGCATTCATCAACTATAATACATCTTCCATCGCTGCGATTTGCCTATCCACCTCCTCGCTAAGATCGCGTGTCGAGTCCATATGCACTTGAAATCTCCGAAGGTTGAGGACGAGACGTTGTCCGACAACAGACAGTAACGGACAAGTGATCCTGTGGGCTTAGCATTAGACATCAAGAAACGGGATGAGCACCATTGCTTTACCCACAATTCTGCAATGAATAGTCTCGGATCCTTTATGGGCCATTAGTATGGACGTCCTAAGAAGGATCACCTGATGGCTCGTGTTCCTTACCAAACGATAGATAGACCTGATCATGCTTCTAGTAAAAATAATACTTTGGTGTTACAAAGAAACGTACCAGCACACGAGAGCAAATAAAATGTTGAATAAGGCTGCCTACATGCTTGTAAGCGCCACAATCAGAAGGATCTCGAGTGTTTCCATACAAGATAAAAGAAAAAGGCTGTGAGATCCATAAGAGCACAATAACAAACGGATCCTAATGTCTGTGCTCACCATCACGTGCAAGCATACGGATTAATCGCAACGGACGTATGTCGCCAGATCCTTTGATGAACCACAAAAGACTGCAACACACGAGCACCAATATAGAAAAGTCAAGAACGAGCCTGTTTAATAAGTAAGACCGAGCATGGGGCCACATCTCACTGGTTTACCCACGGTATGAACCAGAATTTCCACTGAAAGACTAATTTTATGACTGTTCTCAACATGATCTGGGAGAGGAAGATACTCACAATGTTGGCTGTACAGACAAGCTATACGATTGAGAAAGTAGAGAGAGAGGAGGACATACGAGGCATGGGAGAAACGCAAAGACCAACTTCAGCCAGATATTCAAATTGGAGAGCTGCGAAGGTTCCGGTGTATCATTAGATTGAGCGATAACACCTAGCACTCACCCTCATGATCCAGGAACAAGCGCACCGACATCACTGATATGCCCACGGCATAAGTAACATATAATGTGTACATCATCAATGCGATACTACGCCGGAATCTCAAGATTGCACAAGCACGCATGACGACGAAAACTACACCATGATGTCAATAGGGGTTACTGAAGCTCTAGTATACTCACGTCGAACAGACTCTTCTGAGAAAACCACAAACAAAATAACGTACAGAACGAATCCCGAGCAAAACTGTAGAATAAATGGGCGGGACAAGTGGGAATGAAGCAGGAAAGGCATACCTGTTGTGAGCCATGGCTCAGATAGCTAGTTTCTTCGAATGTAATAAATGCTTGTCCAACCAAATTTCCATAGCGGTTGATCAGAAAAAGTAACTTGATGGTTGACCGTGGTTCATTCCATATATGGGTCACCTATATTGCAGATCGTCCCGAACCAAGCAATCCTTGACCACCGCACGAACGTACCTCGAGTGGCAAGGTAAGAAGATAATCATATAAAAGTAAAGTATTCCCTGAAAACGCGAATAGCCTGGGCCAATTTGGCGTAACAGTATGAATGACAGAATAAAACGTTTACTTACTTGCGGGTGAACACCTGGTCCAGGAATACCGGTGGTACCAAGGACATGGGGGTGGAAAACCAGCCACGAAGCTGGGAGACCGCGCAGTGGGAGCTAGAAATACGACAAAATATGTCAACTTAAAAGACAACCTGAAGGGTATGAGCCGATTCAATTGAAAGACATGTGCTAATTTGTTACGTTCATCTGAGGGTCCCACCAGGTAAAAGCTTAGCTTGATCAAAAGAGATCTAGCCTTGATTACCAACTGAAGAAAGTTACTCCGCAGACCTCGGAGTCGCAGCGTACGACTATAAATCTTGGGAACCGATTTACCCGGGGTACCATTGATCGAAACGGGCACCAAAGTTTATCATCCTGGCAACGGCAGAGTTGTATAAGTCTGGTTTGGACAGAAAGGGACGTACTAATCTGTGGGTCACAAAGTCGAATCCATTCCCTGTGCGGTAACGCGAGTTCAGGGTGTGTCAACTATATCCCGCAAAGCGCTTTGAAACGTGAGTACTATTTCTACACACGTTTAATGTTTCCTCCCATTCAAGAAACTGAAAAGGGTTTGAATGCCACTGCATTGTAGTAAGTGCGTCGGAGCGGTCAGCCGTGTATGCGGATGGTGCAGGCACACTCATCCTTAGCAACCAGCCTAGCTGAGCGCACCCTTCCTGAAACAATGCTTCCTCGTCGGAGCCAACTCGCCGAAAAACTTTGGTCATCGTTAACATAATGACATACGGAGATGGGTTAGGGGGACACAGGCACTGGAGGATCCAATGATTGTGCTTTCCAATGTCGGAAACGGTTGATCTGCTACTCCGGGATAAAAGGGTCAAGAGATTGGCAACTTGACTGGTTTCCCCTGGGTTAGACCCGAAGTTGTTGTCTGATGGTTCTCAAAACATGATCGAGTAATCTACCGGAGCCCACATATCTCATTTCCGATCAGCGATATTCCTCATTCTCGTTGCATTTGGTCTTTTGCGAGGTTTTATGGCAGCGAGAAACCTTTTCCTGAGAATGTGTGGTACTTGGGTTGTACTTCGTAGCAATGGAGTCCCTCGGTGGACCCTTGTTGACGTTGGCTGTATGCCATTGGTACTATGCTTTACGTGGCCTGCGCCAGTGGCGAGGGCGTACCTGTCGGGGGCAGGAGAAACGACGCGCGTACGCAGCATGCGCGTCACAGCTAGCTGAGGGAGCGCGGTTAGCCTTCGCATGCCGCACGCCGTCTGGGCTTGTCCACTGCAAGTCGCTTGTCGGCTCGCTTAATAGAAAGTACCTCGGCAGAGTCTAAAGTATGTCGTTGAAGCTGCTGTCAATCGGGGCGTTCTCATTGGTTGAAAGGTCGAAGCGAGGCTAAATAGAGACGCCACTGAAAATGCAGGTCTCACCAGCTTGTTGATCATCCGCCTGGTACATGACGTGGACAACGGCTGGCATCATCACGACTGAGTCAAGTACCACATAATACTGAGATACATAAACAAGACGGTTCATTGGATTCCTCATCTTCATGGCGACCACGGCTGGTAGATCGGCTCTTCTTTTTGGCGCGACAGGCGCCGTGGGGAAACGCCTCCTCGCAGAACTCCTCGCGAGCGACGAATGGACCCGCGTAGGCGAATACGGCCGGCGCGTGAGCACGCCCCCGTCTAGCCCACAAGCACAAGCCAAGCTTGAACAAAAAGTCGTTGATTTCGAACACCTCGACGAGGCAGACTTGAAAGCAGGTCGCTGGGACGTCGTGTTCGTCACTCTGGGCACGACACGGGCACAGGCGGGGAGCGCCGCCCAGTTTGAAAAAATCGATCGAGAGTGTGTGCTCAGAACTTTTGTGGCGAAGCGCACTGAAAACCGGCCAGATATGTCGTGCGTGCCTGCGAGGCTGCAAAGACGGATGATCCTGCGCACGAACAGCGGGTTGTGTATCTTTCGGTGCGCCCGCTCCTGTCTTGTTCTTCTGGCACTGACTCTTACTGCGTAGTCCTCTGGCGCCAATCCAAGCTCGCCGTTCCTTTACCCGAGGCACGCTTACCTTTGCATCCCTTGCTTGTCGACCCAATCCTGACACAGGTTGCACCTCGCATAGATCAAAGGGCCTCACAGAGCTCGCGCTTGCGCGCCTCGGATATGCAGATACCATCGTCTTTCGTCCGTCCATTTTCCAAGGGGCTGAACGAGCCGAAAAACGCACCGCCGAGTCTGTTGTCAAGTACGTCCCCGCACGTTCTGCACATTCTTTGCACGGCATTTATTCCCACTTTCCAGCGTCGTCGCGGGCATTGCTGCGCACTTCGGCCTCAGCCTTCAAATGGAGGTGTGTCTCCCTCTTATCCCTGGCTCGTTCCCTTGCAGACCAGCGCTCTCTAGGTCCCCCTCCTTGCTAGATCAATGGCCAAGGCTGGCGCTCTCGGGTCGTCCCACATTCCCAGCGATGTCGGGGCAACTAGGATCGACGCTGGTGGGGACAGGAGCTTCATGGTCCTGTCTAACAGAGCAGCTACACTGTTGGGCCGTACGTGAAATGAAAGTGGCCGCCTAGTCGGTCGTTTGATCATTGCATGATGTTTTCCTCTTGTAATTGTATCTGGTTGACAGCAATCTTGCATTTGTAGTGTGCTGTGGAATCTAAAACATTCCTGTCTTCCACTTCTAACGAAACAGCATTAGTGAAAATGATAGATCTAAGGGATATACTGTAAAACAGTAGCCAGTAACGAGCGATCTCCCATCTCAAAGAAACTGCACATGGATACCGCGATACACAGACCTCTCGAGTAATGTTTGCTCGTACACCCGTAGTGAAAATGCCCAATACGTTACTCACTCCTCGTCTTCTCCTACTACATGCGGTGTCTCCTCCCCTGGCACGGGCGAGTACCACTTGGAGGCATCCCTCGGACTCGTCAACTCGATCGCACCATTTTGTGGCGCAGAAAAAACGACCTCCTGCGTAGTCGACGTATTGACGTTCCTCCCTGACGTCGCATACAGGTTGACAAGATAGAGTGTGTAAAGGTACAACAAAAATGCCAGGCTTTTGATAGCTCGCATCAGGCAATCGGCGAGTAACGGTCCAAGGACAACGGCGCACCTATACATCCCAAGAACGTACGTGACATGGTCCACTCCAGCGTCATTGGCGGCATTAAGCTCCTCATCCGTGGCAGACATGAACAACAATCTACCGAGAACCTCAATAACACAGATAACAAGAATCGTCAGTGAGAACGGCTCACCCTGAAGCCACGAGCAACTATAAAATTTAACCATCAGACAAATGCGAAAAAGTTTACATGGATGGTACACGCACGAATGGCGGTAAATGGCGGAAGGCACGCGCTGCCTTTGCTTTCGATCTGGGATCTCCATGGTTGATACCTGGTGCGAGTGTATGCTCGCTTTCATTGTCGTCAAAAGATCCTGAGGAAGAGCTTGTTGCTAAGAAACAAACGTCAATAATCCGTGCGAGTCCGGCAAACATGAGGGTGTATCCGAACATCGCGTGTACCTTGAATGGAGGGTCAAGCACAAGAAACCGGCCAGTCAAAAGCACTTTACTTTGGTAGACAACATGAGTGCCTGAGCGTGATCTGACATGGCCCAACCAGTCAATATTATACTGTCACAGATGGTATCATGACTGCGAACGGAGAACAGACTCGAGATCACTCACATCAAACCAGGAATGACATTTCTCTAAGATCCGTTCAGTGGGAGGCATGAGCAAGAATTGGAAGACGACATGCCTGATTGTTACGGGAGAGGTAGATGCCAAGAGCACCACCTGCCCACCAGACCACTCCCAATAGACTTGCGTTACGTGAGGACACGACGAGAAAAGAGAGGGGTGACATACGTATGTTGCATGTCCTTCACAGACCAAGCGCCCCCATGATGCTCTGTGAACGTATTCACAACACCCTAAGAGATTGCATGTAAGCCGGTATATAACCACACGAGAAACCTCAGACCAACCCAGACCATGATTACCCATGAATCCCACCACTCGGGGCTCCTCCCGGTCTGACGCACCCAATTCTCGCCAGCGACGAGCAGGATAGCCATAATTATTCCATAGCCAATGAAAGCACTTCCCTAGGAAGATGAGTAGGCTGTTCTCGAGACGGTAGCTCGCGACGCCGCCTCACCATAATATAATGCGCTGCACACTGCCCTGCACCGACTTCGCCACAGAAACCCCTCAGTATGATGACACCAAACAATCCCTGCACCCAGCCCAATATTGGCCAGATGCGCCCAAGAACGCCATGAGCATGGACGGCGTACGGTCTAATCGTCTCTTCGTGGATGTGGAGTTTGAGATAGACGCCAAGGGAGAGCTGAGCGAGGATTGGGAGAAGGAGCCAAGAGGCAAAAGATCCATGGAAAGAATGCGGGAACTGTCTACCTCCGTGTGCATGCCCGAGGATGATACCAGCAAACGTCAGTGCGAACGCCAGACTCTGGAGTGTGTCAGAAGGAGTAGGTGGAGCGGAGGGACAACAAAACCTGCAGCGGGACGTGCCAGCGACTACGGCTGAGCCCAAATACCATGCCAATGGGAAACAGAACACCCCATACGAGAGCTTGGAGGGCGATGTGAATGTAAAGGATGGCGTCTATCGGTACATGTAATTGTTCCTCCGAGACGTCGTGATGTGCATGTGCATATACAGCAGGTACGAGGAGGAGGAGCAGCGGTAGCATTGTAAGATGATGGGGAGGCTGTGTTGGAGGGTTAATTAATAAACACTTAGCTTCCCCACACATTGCTTTTGTTGTTCATACATTCCCAGTATGATGAAGCATAGGCAACCTTATTCCACGTTCTATCTGGGCTCGTATGTTGGTGTGTTTTTCCTGGCTGGAAATTTCCTATTTTCACTCCGAAGTGTGATCGGGGCCACCTACCGTGAGGTAAGAAGTGACAAGAGCCATTAATCCTCACGAATTACAAGCCGATACTAATACAGGATCCGAGAAACTTCCTTCAAGAATTGCGAGTCCTCTAACAACGTGTATCCTCTGGTTCAATCTTTGACACTAACCATTGAACTGCGTATCCAATTCTTTCTATCGTTGGCCAACGTTTCGTACTCAACGTTCGAGGCTTTCAAGCGCAAATGCATTCACCGGGCCATCCTAGTCAGGTGGTTAATAGGCAAATTGCGGCAATGGCGACCGCGGATCTAGTAGAACTGGACCAGCTTGTCGCAGATCGATCGAGATTGCTTCGGTGGGAAAGCTCTAGCCGAATTCCATCGCCCACCAGAAACCTCGTGTACTATGTCATGGTAACCAGACGAGGTTGAGTGCTGTAATTACTACTGATATCGACGTACTGTATTTTAAGCACTACAGGAGATATATTTGCGAGATTGTCCTGCTGAAGGTGTGTACACATGCTATCTATCCCAGTGGTTCAGTGGATCATAACACATGGCTCAGTAACATCAGGATATAATCAGTTCCGTGAATCAGTGATCACCTCTTGGCTCCCGCTGGAACAAGGCGGATTGAGACCGTGACCCAAAAGGATTCGGAAGAACAGTTGACGCAACGTTGTTTCGGCAAAACCAATGTCACATGCCAAGAATGATTTCCTTGATCAAGAATTGTTGAGGAAGAGCTGGTGAGACACTACCTCGCTAGAACGTGCACGCGCAATATTAATAGTACGGGTAATAATCCTTTGCCGGTTTTCAGAGTCTGGCAATCGAATCAGCATTAAATCCGTTTTCAAGATGTGACCACGCAGGTCTTCCAGTTTCTCCCGTGCTGTCTCGGTTACCTTTATTTGTTACCATGTCCGTGACACCACCATTGATACTCTTAGGTCAGGTGTTCACTCGCAAGTGAGTTACATTTGAACAGCCTCGTCCCAAATGTCATTCGTGCAAGGTTAGTTGCGTTTGTAGGGAACACGTTGCTGGTTTATGATTATCTTCTTACGCTTCATCTTGAGGTTTGTTTCGTGCGGCAGCTGTGGACTACTTTGTTTGAACAACTTGCGCAATAGGTGGCACATATCTGGAACGAAAGATGGACTGCCGTCAAGATTCTCTTTCTGGTCAATCGCTATGGGAATCTGATTGGTCAAACATTCATCCTGCTCGAGGAAACCGGTTATCTCAGCCATGGTTCCAGACAAGTGTGTCCCTGCATGCTACTCTCTTGTCGAGCTCATTCGTTCATCAGTTTTGTGTTGGTTTCCAGCTGTACTGCCCGTTCTTTTCGGTTTTTTCTGGAGAATCAATTCGCCGTAAGTGCATCACACTATGCACGTCTGCATTTGTGACAGTTAGGTTCAGTTTTTGTCGTGATGCGCGCTTGTGCAATCTTGAGATTCAGGCGCACTGTTGCGTCGCTGGTCAATGCACTATATGTTCTGTATGCTGTAGGTTTAGTTGTTTTCGCAATGTGCTCGTTCTTGCTGCACATTGATGGTAGGTGCCAACTCGTATTATCTTTGGAAATCACTGAGTCTTTCCACAGCTGTCGAATTTGAATATCTGAAGGCACTTGGTATATGCATTTCTTTTGTGCCTCGTATGTCCTTTTTCTTCTTCTTCTTCTTACCCCGTCCTATACCTCTGACCCATTGCCCAACTTTGCAGCTAATATCGTATGTATTCTTCATCCCATCTACAGCATATTAGGAACACTGAAATATTGAAATTTCGAGTGGATGATCTGGTTTCTAGCGTGCGTACAGATTGAGGAGACATTCCATACTCACCTCTCATTCCGAGAACAGGTTATTTCTTGATGGCTTCATATTAGCCCTCGTATTTTGCAGTCTTTCTTGGTTCATCAAAGGGTCTGGTCATATTTACCCATCACAATTTGTCCGTTTGCTCGCACGAGATGGTGAGCACATACGATATGTTCGCGCCCTCATTCCCCTGAAGGATCCCGCAGCCCTTTTATTCTACTTAGTAAGGACGTTCGCAGAATCCAGGGCAGGGATTCTAACGAGTGCATAGGCTGCATTATTCAATGTCACACTATCTGTCGTATGTTGGTGCGTTGTGACTCCGAACACGACATTATTCCATTTTCACCGGCTCGATCAGGACCACATATAGCTTGGTAAGATGATATGCATCGACGGGAGGTGATGGTGCGTGCTAATAACACTTCAAAAATAGGATCCGAGAAACATGGTTCAAATATTGTGAGTGAGCAAGTAACAAGCACCCTTCCTCTCATTTGAAATCCTAACCCTATAGGATTACATACCCATTCCTCTCGGTGATTGGACAGCGTCTTGCGCTCAACCTTCGAGGATTTCGTGCGCAAGTGTACTCTACACATGACCTCAGCCAAGAGGTTGATCGGCAAATCGCAGCGATGGCGGACATGGAGTTGGACGAACTTACGAGGTGGACCCCAATTATAGGCGGCATGGAATGCTACAGGAATGCGAGTTTGCACTCACCAGGCGGCACGGATAGACCTTGCCAATAGCTATCACCCGTGAAGTTCGTAGTGATGAAGCGGGCTACTCGTCATAAGCGTGAGAAGAATTGTATGACTATAGGGCTGGGCTAATTGAAAGTGACATGAAGGGCCATATTCAGTCTCCACCCGCGAAGTGGTACGTACGAGGTGTCCTAGGCCAAACGCCATGTAGTCGCACACGAGGGTCGTAGTCATTCAATCACGGGCTGTGGTGACCGACTTCGATGAAATTTTCCCGAAGCCACTTGACGCAGTGCCACCACCGCCCTCACCATAATGGAGTGAGCGTCAGCCAGTTGTAAGAGCGTAAGTAAGTTGGCCAGTGTTTGAAGGCAAAGAATATCAAGTCGAGTGAGTCCCTCTTGAGGTTGCAACTTGCAAGGGGAGAGGAACTGTGCATGACGTTCAGGGCACACTGTCATACATAAAACCACCGCTCGAGTACTAAAAACAGGCCCGTCAGGACATGCGATTATCGCGGTCACCATAGCACGCCACTGGCAACGTGTCATTCAAAGCAACATGATTGTTTTTAGGTCTATCATGTTGAAGAACGGCTAGGATACTTCTTTTCGCTGCCATGTCCTTGGTGCCGCCAATATTTTTGAGTCAAGTTTTCACTCGTAGGTGAGCGTCTATTTGACGATTGTTGACCATTTCACTGAGTTGATCTAGGCTCTTTGCATTTTCAGGGAATTCTTTGCTCGTGTATGATTACCTTCTTACCCTTCCACTCGAGGTGGGTTTTGTATAGTGACCGTGGAGTAGTAGCGCGTTCGAGGCGATTCTGCGACAGGTGATACATATATGGAACGGACCGTGGACAACCGCCAATTCGTTCTTCCTGCTCAACCGCTATGGGAATCTACTTGGTCAAACGTTTATTACGCTAGAAGAAACTGGCTATCTGACCCACGAATCTCGAAAAGTATGATTTGTCTCACCCACTCGTTCACTAGTTTTGTTTGGCCTTCGAACTATACTGCTTATTCTTTGTGGTTTTCTCGGGAGTCAATCCGCCGTGAGTAGATTGCACCGCGAATCCACCATTGATACACAGTTAGGTGTAGTTTTTGTCTTGATGCGCGCTTGTGCGATCTTGAGATCGAGACGCAACTTTCAAATACTGGCGAAGACGTTATATGTTCTGTATGCGATAGGCATATTTGCGCTCTCGATGTACTTGTTTCTGCCGAACATTGATGGTAAGTGTCAATGCTGTCTGTCAGACTATTCATATGCCATAACCTCGTGGCAGTAGTACCACTTGAGTACCTGAGCGAAGTTGGCTTATGCATTTCCCCCGCGCCTCGTACGTTCTCCTTTTTTAACCCCATTGGCCTTACCCTTAGGTTTTCTAGCCAATATCGTAGGTGTCTTCACCCAACCCGTGTTATAAATCGCTCAAATATCGAGTTTTCAAGTGGATGATCTGGTTTATACCGTACGTGTCTCATGATGAACTATTGAGTCATACCCGGCTCTCAGCCCGGAGATAGGCTATTTCTCGATGGTTTAATACTGGGGCCCGCATGTCACACCCTTTTCGACTCATCAATGGGTGCTACGACGTCTACCCATCGCGATTAATCCATCTTCTGGTGCGAGATGGTGGGCAGTGTAATTCATTCGTGTTCTTGAACTTCTGACAGTTTTCGTAGCTCTTTTATTTTATCTCGTAGGTATAGATACAGAGAACTTCTTAAAACTACTCACGACCGTGTAGGCGACTTTATTCAATGTCCTATTTGGTATCATACGCTGGTATGACGTTTCTCTGCGCCGGAACCATTCATTTTCAGTCAGGATTTTCTATTAGGACCATTTATCGTCAGGCAAGAAACCCAATATCCACAACAAGGTGTGGGTTGACTGATAATACACCTTAAGAACAGGATCCGAGAAACTTTCTTCAGGAGTTGTGAGCAAATGCGTGACATGCTTCTCGCCTCATAGTTTCTGATGCTAGCACGATAGGATCACATATCCCCTGCTCTCGGTCATTGGATAACGTCTCATACTCAACCTGCGAAGATTTCGAGCACACACGCACTCGACACGCGATCTCAGCCGGGAGATAAACAGGCAGATTGCAGCAATGGTGGACACGGTGGAGTTAGAACGCAGAGATGAAGGGGGTGAGCCATGTGTTCAAGCTGCGTGTCACGCATAGTCCGCGGTCCAAGATTCTATTTCGCACTGAAGGCTCGACACATGCACCGCATTCTGTGTTTAGTGTGAATAGGAAGGAGGTCATAGTATGGCAGAGGTGATGGCTGTAAGGGGATGAAAAGGGGGAGCTGCGACAAGTACATCACAGGTATACCCCCCTCGAGCGTGAGTCTAACGACTCACGAGTGACACATTTTGTGACTTAGCGGAAAATGCAGAAGAATTGGTGATAGCGAATTTTTGGTGTCGCAGAATGACCTTTGTTCCCAATGGGTGTTGGGGAGATTGCCACTGAAATATGGATGAAACTCCAGACCCTGAGTTCCTAGCAGAGAAAACCTATTGGCTGCCCTTTCCGGACGTCGTTTCCGCAAAGGCAAATTAACAGCCTCAGGCCCTCGAGGGATGAAGGATGCCATAACACGAGAGATGGGCGGATGACAGGGACGCAGATATTCAAGCCTTCTAGTGATTCCTTGTCATGCTGAACTTTAACATGAGGAGGCCTCTGTTGTACAGGCGCTTAAAGGAGCGCCTACTGACAATATCACATTCAGTTGCGCGGCTCGATCATCCCAGCATTGCCACAAGTATGATCGCGACATTATCATTAACTTCAATCAAGGTCACACTGCCGACTCAGTCACTAGCCAGTAGCACACTTTGTATAATTCGCACAGCCTGCATGTCGGAATGATCACTACAG
The DNA here is from genome assembly GCA_038094375.1 of Tubosaeta aff. heterosetosa. Classification (NCBI taxonomy): domain Eukaryota; kingdom Fungi; phylum Basidiomycota; class Agaricomycetes; order Boletales; family Boletaceae; genus Tubosaeta; species Tubosaeta aff. heterosetosa. The sequence goes on along the minus strand of JBBPUC010000121.1, from coordinate 19,661 downwards.
GCTGCGATCCTTACTAGGTGGCAGCGTGAAACACAGCATGATAGATGCATCTTTGTGAGTGCAGGTTTGTCGTGCCAAGGCATATTATCCCGTGCAGGACGGAGTGTTCTGTGCGGTACTAGTAATGATAAACAAGTACGTTACAATAAAAATACCCTGAGAGGCACATTGTATACTGGTCAAGTATGTCAACTTAGTATACAAGATATCAAGGGCTTGAGGAAGAGTGTCAATCGGCAGTGGTGGTCTGTACTATCGAGTATGATGGGTAAAACGTTTGGCCCGATGACAAGTATATGCTGAGTCAGGTGATATGTTTTATTCTTTTTGATCGGTGAATTGTGATGCACACTTGTCCATCCATTCTGGTATCACTGTCAATGGGTAGCCTGGCGTCAATGTGAACCTGCGCAGTATTCCCTAGACTCCTTCACCTTTTGAAGGGCGCCCCTCGCTGGCATGATAAATGTCATCTATTCAAAATGCCCATGTGCGTCAGTGCGACATGTGTCCGAGTTACGCGATGACTGACTGCAGGTACCGAAAAATGATTCTGTTCGACCACTCTTCCTTTTTTATATTTTACTGAGATTTTGGAAATTCCAAAACTTTCTTTTCTTGGGAATTGGCGGATCTGGGGTGAGAACATTGTCATAGCACTTAAGAGCATCGCAAGCCAACAATTGTAACATTTGCAAATTCTTCCTTGGCATGCTGGATTGTCATCATTCATGAGTAAAAGGCACGTAGATCGACAGGGCCACTATATTTTGCGAGTGCAAATGTGCTGGAAGCGAGGGATACCCCAAACTAAGTAATTTGTTTCAAGTCCAAAGCTGCCAGGCGTATTTACCCTGGAGAGATCGCGGCTCAATTGACCCCGATACGACTCACACGAGGGTACGTTCCTAGCCAGTATCCATAATCAGTCACCACTCGTGATCTAACACCCAGTTTTCGGTGTCCAAGCAACTTTCAGGGCTGTCATTCAGGCTAAAGTACTCGCAGCTGGCAGTTTAAAGCGGCTCCAGTCTTGCTCAGTTTCAGTTCATCTGCGTTCGCCAACCATGTCCTCGGCTTCATCAGTATTTTTGAGCCAGTTGTTTACACGCAAGTGAGCGATCTTACATTTTCACTTTGGCTCGCTCCGCTCAATACGTTAAGATTATTCGCATTGGCAGGAAATACATTGCTCTGCTATGATTACCTTCTTACACTCCCACTCGAGGTGCGTGTTTTACTGCGACCACCGGCTGAAGTACTCAAGGCGGTTTGATGATGCATAGGCGGAGCATATATGGAACGAACCATGGACACTCGTCAAATTACTCTTTCTCATCAATCGCTACGGGAATTTGATTGGACAAACATTCATTATGCTTGAAGAAACTGGATACTTGAGCCGTGGCTCCCAAGAAGTATGTCATACGCGTATTTCACTTGTTTGTTGAGCTCAATTATGTACCAGTTTTGCGTTGTCTTCCAATTGTGCTCTGCATTGTTTACAATTTTTTCCGGAGAATCAATTCGTTGTGAGTGCTCTACACTACCATGTGCCCCTCCTTTCATCATCGAACTAGTGTTTGTTGTGATGCGTGCGTGTGCAATCCTGAGATGCAGGCGCGCTGTTATGTTGTTGGTGAATACGCTGTATGTGCTTTATGGCATTGGTCTGGCTGTGTTATCATTGTGCATGTTGCTGCTGCACATTTATGGTAAGCGTCAAATACCATTTTTTGAAACCGCCATTTCACATTGAGAACTTGTGTCAGTTTTGCGGCATGAAGACCTGAATGAAACTGGTTTGTGCATTCTACCCGTGGCTCGTAAGAATTCCGCTTTTCCTTGTCTCTGATCTTACCATCGTATTTTGTAGCCGACAGTGTAAGTCCCTTTCCTTCATAGATATCGAGAATAGCTGCAACATTGCATTCTCAAGTGGACGTTCTGGTTTATACCGTGAGTGGATAATAATGAAACATGGTAACATGCAGAGCTTCCTCGTTGTTCAGACTCTTTCTCGATGGGTTTGCATTTGTGATTGTGTGCTATAGTCTCTTTCCGTTCTTTAGAGGCCCATATAGGACATATCCGTTGCCATTAATCCGTCTGCTCGCACGAGATGGTAAGCACCTTATAATCTATTAATTGTCGCCTATCTTCTGACAGACCTCAGGTTTTTTGTTTTATCTTGTATGCTTGCTTGGACTCGTCTGGGATGTCAATTTTGACAAGTACGTAGGCAACCTTATTTAACGTTGGGTTTGGTATCGTATGCTGGTGGGTCATTCTTTCCAGACCTGACGTTACTCACTTTTTACTCGTTTACACGACCAGGACTGTCTATCGCCGAGTAAGTAACCATGTGACACCGTGATATGACGGTTCAGGCTGACAACAAATAATAAGGATCCGAGAAACTTTCTTCAGACACTGTGAGCACACTAGCGACGCACACCTCATTTCTTCCTGTCTGATAAACCACTTCAGGGTCTCGTATCCCCTCCTCTCAGTTATTGGACAACGACTCGTACTCAATCTTCGGCAATTTCGAGGGCAAACAGATTCAACACACGATTTTAGCTTGCTGGTAAACAGACGAATCGCAGCAGTGATGACCGTGACCCAGGAGTGGGACCAATCCGAAACGGAATGATTATCACTAGGCTCACTGAAGTATCCATGGCTGGATCATGAGAAGCATCAACGTCATCTAGGCGGCGTTGCGAGATAGGGGTTTAGAATCAAACCCCAAGCATGGATGCGGCGCTCACACTGAGGGCAACGTAATGTGTTGCAGGCCGGAGTTGTGGGGCCCGTGGAAATATACATCAAGCAGACTTAATTCTGCAGGAATATCACAGTAGTACTTCCGATCAGTGCATCCGGTTTCGGCAGTTGCATCCATGTTTATTTCTACATCTTCACCTGTCGTCAACCATCCTTGCTTCTGTTTTCATCTACAGTGATGCTTGGTAACGAATCTTTTCCTTGTTGTCCATACTGATTGCGCCAAAATTCGGTTGGTTCACTTTGTCCTCCGGCTTGTAATTCATAGTCTGTCTTAAGTGTGTGCTAATGACATACAGCCAGGCAATCGTAAGGAGAACGCGCTAAAATACCAGATACTTGGTGAAAATGGGCTGAGGGCGGATGAGACAAAAGAAACGGGTGGCACCGCCTCAAAACTACGATATTAATTCAGATTCGCGGGTGGCCACCTGTGGTAGTAACAATCAAAAGGGGGGGGAGGTACTGTAACATGACAAGGACTGTACCCACCCGCTTTCAATTATCGTTTGCGCCCACGCCCGAGAGGAAAGGCCGGGGCGAATTGAGACAAGTGATCGGAGGCCTGCAGTGAAACTGAATTGAGCTTGGTGACATAGCCTACCTTGACCCTGGCTGTTAGCACGAAATACCAAGCTAATAGGCACTCCCTGAGGCCGCTCCTTTCTGTGACATCGCGCCCATGTAGCGCTAAATTTGAGTAGCAGTGCATTTGCATAGCTACCTTGTTGCCTCATCTGATTGATTGGATACATTTCTGAGGTTAGTGTTTAGCTCCCACTGTCGGCGTGAGTTCCGCCACAAGAGTTGGCCCACACCAGTTGGTTTGAACGTCATCATTGTAAGCGTGGTTTCAAGGTATAACTTGTTCAGTGTTCATGTTGTCACGCGACTTAGTCAAATGTCGGAGTTCCGTGAGAATTGTAGAAAGGCAAAGGCTTAGAGCCAAGTGAGCGATTTCCCTGCTTGTACGGACTACTAAGCGCTGCCCTATGTTATAATCCCTGTTCGTTTCCGTCCAGCATAACATGCATGACACAACAAATGGTTTTTCCTACTCAGGAAAAATATCGTCGAAGCGAGTTAGCATGGGAAACCAAGCATTGCCTTGACGAGGATTATCGCTCCGTGAGACCTCGAAGCTCGGCCTCGGCATTCGAGGAAGTGCCAAGTGTCAGTATGCGGTTCACCTGTTTCTTTTGGCCCTCGTCTTCAGTCCTAGTGGGACTGGTGTTTTGCTCCCGCAATAATGTCAATACCATCAATATTCCTCCGCCAAGTGTTCATCCGCAAGTAAGTACGTATAGTATGGTCGCATTTCCCTATTCATCTGTGCCAAGGTTATTTGCATTTGCGGGAAACACTTTGCTTGTTTATGACTATCTGCTTACCCTCCCGCTCGAGGTTCGTTTGTGTAGAGCCCGGTCAGAGCCCTAGTTGGAAACCTGACAATAAATAGGTAACGCATATCTGGAACGAACCATGGACACCTGTGAAATCACTTTTCCTAATCAACCGGTATGGGAACTTGACTGGGCAGGCCTTCATTACGCTCGAGGAAACCGGCTATCTTAGTCACGGCTCCAGACAGGTATACTTCCTTGCAACCTACATCTGGCTTGCTCAATCTTCTAATAGTTTTGCGTTGCCTTCCGCTTGTATTGCATATTATTTGGAGTCTTTTCAGGAGAGTCAGTACGACGTGAGTACACCACGCGTGATAAACAACTATATTTCTTTATCAAGTATAGTCTTCGTTGTGATGCGTGCTTGCGCAATCATGAGATGGAGGCGCAGCATCGCAACGTTGGTAAATATATTATATATTTTTTACTCTATAGGTGTATTGGTGCTATTGACATGCTTGTTGGCGCTACGTATTGATGGTGAGCGGTACATGTTGCCTCTAGATTGGATCAACAAAACGTATTGGCAGCTTTGCAATTTGAATATCTCGATGGCGTTGGCCTATGCGTCTCGCCTGTGGCTCGTGCGTCCTTCATTATTCCCACCAATCTGACACCAACTACTCAACTTCGTAGCAAAACTTGTGAGTTTCTATTTCTACCCCCAGAATATAGAGATTCGACGGTTACGAACATCATCAGTGGATATTCTGGTTCTCGCCGTGAGTGAATCATTGCCAATGTCATTACCATGTTTAACATTCATCGGCCCACAGACTATTTCTCGATGGCTGCATGTTGACTCTTGTGTGGTATAATCTTCATCGATCCACTGAGGGATTCTATGGCGTTTACCCGTCACGGCTGATCCGACTGCTCATGCGAGATGGTGAGTAAGTTACAAACACGATTATTGGTCATTTTTTGATGGTCCTTCGAGGCTTCTTGTTTTATCTTGTGAGCGCTCCTTGGCTTCGTATGGAACATCAACTAACGAATGGGCAGGCAGCATTGTTCAGTGTCCTATTTGGTATCGTATGCTGGTAAGTTGTTTTACTCGAACAGACGCCTTTTTTTAAATCATTCTGGGATGCTATAAGGACTATATATCGTCAGGTGAGATGCCATGTCACACACGAGGCGCATTAGTATAATGTAGCTGATATGGCATAAACGAAAGGATCCAAGAAACATGCTTCAGACATTGTGAGGACAGCCGACTATGGGTATTCCGCTCTTGTTTTCTTACGCTGGTACAGGATCGCATATCCATTTCTTTCTATCATTGGACAACGTCTTGTACTCAATCTTCGACGGTTCCGGGCGCAGCCAGACTCGACACGTGACCTTAGCCGGGAGGTAGACAGACAAATTGCAGCGATAGCGGACATGGGCTTGGAGTTGGATTAACTTGACGGTCCATACAGAGCGTATCGATAAAATGAAACCCAGATTACCTGTGACAACACCAGTCAATGGCTGGTCTGCTGGTCTGCTCCACACTCTTTTCCGACCCTGTTGGCACAAAACCAAGAAAATCTACAAGTAGGTTAGGTGAGTTCGCCTTCCGGGTATCAACTAGGGCTCCCTGGTGTGAATTGTCGCTCAGCTGGGATCTTTGGAAACAGTGAAAATGCAATTTAACAGGATGCGGCGTCACAGGAAACCCACAATTGAATATTTATACCCCGGACTGTAACACACTATCGTTACCTGTAGCGTCATCGAAGTAACTTAGCAAATCCGATTTCGCTAAAGCCGCAAGCCGCCCACCCTACGTGCAAAGCTTTGCAGTTGCGTTGTTCGATGGATATCTTTCAATCTTTGTATGCTGGATCATATCAACCATTTCCAAGCAAAACTATGAGCAACTTAGACCTGCAAATCTGAGGTGCCCTATGTGCTTCTGCTGAAAAATAATAGGTAAAGCGACCTGTGCGAAAGGATGATTGTTGCATAGCAGCGAGGGAAAATAGCTAGCAAGGGGATCCGTGAGTTATTAACGCATTAAGTTTGAGTCTATACGGTGACCGCCCATATGCTCCCTACTAATTGCCACGTTGGATGCTCTCGTCTCATAAATCGACATCGTTGTGTTAATTTTAATAAAGCCTTGATCAGCGGGTCCTCTGTCAAGGTGAGCTGTTATACGAACAAGGCGTCTGCAAGACTTGACTCGACACCCCACAGTCCCTTCAGGATGCCTTTCGTGACCCTTCGTCTCCATTTCATATACCGCATGGGTCCACTGGCCCTGCATCCCCAGATGAACTCCCTGCACAGTTGCAGAGACCCGAGCAATCTCTGGGACTGTCCTCGCATGTCGGAAATATCCCGCAGAATGACCAGCCTGACCCCGCTGCTCAAGCACGCTCCAGGTTGATTTCACTTGGCTATAGCCCGAGTTCTCTTTGGGAGCAGAGCATCGTCTGGGGACATCATGATGCCTTTCGGTGCGTCCCTTTTTGCCCTCACCGCACATACACAACTGAATGTCCGGCAACAGGCACGTAAATAACGCCCATTACCGTGAGTCTGCCTCCTTTTTGTCGCGTTTATCTTAACCATGTCCCTAGTGCGGTTTTTCGAGTCGGTAAGCTGTCGTCAAGGCTCGAAGCGCCTACGTCTGAACTCGCAGTACCTGCTAGGGCCGAATGCAGTGGGTCATTGAGCTGGGAAATCTGCTGGGTGGCAAGGAACGCGCACAAGCCATGATCGCAGGACAGGGCGTCTCTCTCATCCTCAAGTCCATCAATGTCAACTTTCGGCGACCCGTCGCCTTCCCAGATACCGTACGTGTATCCATACCGTTCTTGAGGCTTCCCGGGCATGACGCGTAACCAGCTACTCATCGGGAATAAACCCATTGTGTCATCGAGCCGCACGCAATTCACGTTGGCCGCTTCGGCTTACTCGTACGCTCAGCAGGCAATCGTGGCAGACTCTGAAGGGGTCATTGTGTGGTACGATTATGGTTCCCTGAAAAAGTGTGACCCTGGTGATGATGCGTGGAGAGTACTGAAAGATGTAATGGGCGCGGAAGTGCGAGAGGGACAAAGAAGAGGAAATGGGCAGAGGTAGAGAATGCTAGAGTACAAAGACATGTGTGTTTATATCATCTCTTTGTCATGAACCACTACCACTTGTCCCATACATATACTGTCGCGTATGACGACAAAGTAGCTGTAGAGTGGCACAACAGATGCAATAGATGCGGTATGAACACCACGAAGAACATATCTACCATCGGTGTTTCTCTTTCCCGCCGAGTCGACCCAAGGTTTCTCTGGTGACGATCTGCAGAACATTTTCCAGCGCGCTGCCGAGCTCGCCATCCGATAGACAATTGAAGCGAACATCAGGCGACAGAAAAAAGGAGGAAGCTGCTAGGGATGACACTAGGATGAAGGCGATCCTGTACCGCAGAGCACCAAGGAAGCGCGCAAGACTGTCCGCTCTAACGACAATGTACGAGTGAGCTTTGGGGCCCTTGGAGCAAAGCGTCTGGGCTGAGGAAAACGAACTCGAGGGTTGGGTGATGATTCAATATCTATGCTTTGCTATACCTACTAGCCGGAACCAATGTCCCATTGTGTGATCGGGTATGCACAACGTGGGGCTCGCTCCTACGCTATCCCAGAGACGGATGTCTTTCTAGACCGTCGAACGAGGATGAGTCGCATGAGTACAAACATGACACACCCGATGCTGCCCGCGATCTGGATAGACAAGGTTAACACCAGAAACCCAGAAATTGTAGCAATAACCGCGTCGACGACACATCGAATTTGTGCCCGTGTGCGAAATGGGGACTTACCCCGTTAAAGACGGCCGCTCGCCACCAGATGTACGCGGGTGTGAGCAGGGCGCCAGATATGGGTGGACCTGTGATGGAAGCAGGAGTGAAAGTGGTGAGCCATCCAACACAATCGATACCAAGTCCTTACCAACGAGCCCGCCGAATGCTTTATGACGAACGACACGCGTGAACGACGGCATGATGAAGTGAAATGGAAGACATACCCATCGCGGCGCAGATGATCCCCATGCGGACGCTGGCGTAACGTTATCAGTGCGCGAGTGATGTGTGTAAATGGTGCTTACCCCAGCTCAGAGAGATCGGGAGACAGCAATGCCATAACCGGCGTCCACAGAGATAGAACTAGGACATGGGCACGGGATAATTGAGTGAGTGGATGCGTGAACAAACGACGTACATATCCCGGAGAAGTAACCATATAGGACTCCAAAAACGACGACGCCCGATACAGTGTGTACACCGATCATGCCAAAAAGGATGGCGGTGCAACAGAATGTGACGACGATGATTAGGGTGGGGATGGTGAAGTACCCAACGAGGGCGGTCGAGCAAAGTTGACCAATGAAACTTGAAGCGTTCATGATGACGAGCTGTGTGTTTCACCCCATTCTTTCGACTCAAATCATCGTGATGAGGAAACAGGATAACTCAACTGAGTAAAAGGAAAAGGTGTTTCCCAACCCATGCCTCACTGCGTCAAGTTGAAGATAAAACAAGGGATAATAAAACGCCACGACAAAGATAGCGAGGCTGTATGCTAGAGTCAATACAGTGTGCGTTTAGAAGAGGATGAACATAAGATACCCAAGGCATCCAAATACAAATGCACTGTCCTGGCCACACTTTTTTGCGGCGGCGAGAAAATTTGCGGGTGATTTGGAAGGTGGGATCCTTGTTCTCATCAACAGACAAGCGACTAGCAAAAGCCCGCTGATAAGTCCAGCGCTAGCGCGAACGCCGCTTGCAAAGCCTAGCTGTCCGTTGATTATGTTATTCAACATGATGGGATGCACTATTGCACCGAGATAGGCGCCGGAAGAGGCAAACGTCATTACTTGTTCACAACGCTTGTCGAAGTGGTGTGACAGGACCGCCATAGAGGGGACATACAACAGCCCCGTGGCGCATCCGGATCCAATGCCTTGAGCAAGAAAGACCTGCGTGTCTCTGTCAATCTATGCGAGAAATTTACGCAATGCAAAGTATGCACACCTGATAAAAGTTGTCTGGACGTGCCAGAGAAAGCATGAAAAGGGAAACGGCTTGTAGCAAGGATGCTCCATAGAGGAGGTAATAGCTAGAGGTCACCAGAAGTGTCTAGGGAATGGTTCAACGGAACGTGAGACTCACAAATAACCACGATCATATAATCTGCCCGCTGCAAGCCCGCATATCTCGAACAGAAACGCATTTGTGCTTCCGATCCATCTTTGACCCACGAATGAAACGGAGGAATGGGTGCACGAGGTGGGTGACTCACGCGATGGTCGAGGGTGTCTGATTCGTGATGAAGGTTTGAGCATAGAAATCTCAAGAAAGGCGAGTGAATGGCGGTCTAGGGGGCATAGCGTCAACCATACCTTGATACACTCCAAATGAGATCGAGTATCTGAATGATGATCAGTGCTAGTTTGGAAGGGCTGCACTAGGGTATTGGCAGCTTACCCGTACGTGCTGAACTGGACGAGAAATCTATTCCAAGTCTCGTTATTAGCGCCCGGGAACTTTTTGCTCTAGTACACGCACGCGCCGAAGACAGTTGCCCACCCCGCAAGCCCACCCTCGGCAAAGTCTTGTAATCGTACATCCGATTCATCAGACTCGTGTTTTCCCGCCACAGAACTATCCAAGTTGCCACCCAGACTTTTGTGGTGGGTCATATCGGGGATGACAGTGAGTGTCGGTGTCAAAATCTGACCTCGCTAAGCAAGCATGTACCTCTGCCTGAGCTTGATCGATTGCCAATCGCATCAGCCACCGAACACGAAACACATCCAATGACAGTTCCCCTCGGCCCTGAATTCAATTTTAAGTTCGTTCACTCTCCGAAACAATCTTAGGCTCTAGAGAGGTCAATTTATGAAACCTGTCCCATGGGGAACATGTCTCGCCTCAAGATCAAATATCTTTTACGCAGTAGCGACCCTCCAAACTGGTGGCCACATACCCAGGTACTTGTGCAACTGTCGAGCGAATGATGTTGCATCACTCCTGGAAATTTGAGAAAGATTATTTTATTGGCAAGCTGCTGTAAGCCCTACGGTACTACATACGGTACTACCTAGTCACGTGTCCCAGATCCCTTGTACCCGTACGACGTAGTCACCCAACAGAGCGTGGTCCAGTTCGCTTGTCCGCTCAGTGTTTCCCGCCGTTGGTCACGGCAGGTTTCCAGCTGCCATGATATGACATATCAAGAGCTAAGCACTGCTGCATATATTTTCAGAAAATTTTGATGTGAAAACTAGCAAGCATGATGTCCACTGAGGTAATGGGGCAAACACGAACATACTTATCTCTCGAGTTGGTGGATGTTATGCCAATTTCTGGCTCGATGATGCTCCCACAGTCGGGGTCATGGATCATATGGGCGCACATCACATGAGGCAGGACAAACATCAGGCCATCTAGAAGTCTTGCATGTCGTCAAGAAAGGAACGGAAGCATAAATAACGTGATCGAGGACGCAAAGCGGCTTTTCTGTGTGACAACTCTGCCCATTCTTCGAATGTGGATCGAGACGGCAGTTGCTCGCGAGTCACAAGGCCTTTCAAATGGACACTGCAGGAAAACCCCACCTCTTGAAACAGTGAAACTCCAGTGGACACTTTAGCCGGCGGTAGTAAGAGTACGTGAGATGACGTAATTGGCCTGGGTGTATGCACCCCGGGAATCAACGTCGACTAATCAATAGCTTGGCCAGATACCACGCCCGCCGCCGTTTCTCCACCATGCTTCTTGCGGAGCTGTACTTTGCAATCGTGGTTCAATCTTTTGTGCCCTGTGTGACCACGGGCTACTGGGAAGAATACGTTTCCGAAATGGCATCCGAACTGCATATATTAAGCGCATTCCGTGATACCCTGGGCAAGGTTGAGGTTCAACCAACCTTTCCATCACCCCCATCATGAAGCACTTGCTATTGGGTTTTTCCCTAGCCTCCACGCTCTTTTCTCTTGTCCTCGCTGGACTACCGGACCATAAGATATATGGTGTCAACCTCGGTTCATGGTATGCGCGTCTCTATTTATTTTTCTTCGTGTTTTTTTAGAATTTCGTGGCGACGTAGGCTTGTGCTTGAGCCCTGGATGCTTCCTCAAGGTACGAGCGCACGCTATGACTTAGCACGTACTCTTCTTGATGGTCTTCAGAATGGACGAATATGGGCGGGGACATCTGTACAAATTGCCAGGATTGCGTCTCAACTGAATCGTGAGCCGAATCTACTCAACAATGCTATTGCATCTCACGTACAACTAGTGCATTCGCTAAAAAGTATCCCAGTACTGTTGATCAGAAATTCAAAGGGCACTGGGATTCTTGGTTTACAGAGTCCCATGTTGACCAATTTCAACAACTCGGAATCAATACAGTTCGCATCCCGGTATGTATATATGTTGGCGTTTTAGTACATCCCCGTAAACACATTGATATTCAGCTCGGATATTGGATTGTTGAAGACCTCGTAGACAGCTCAGAAGCATACCCTCGTGGTGGTCTTTATTACCTAGTATGTACTCGCAGACGGGAAATTGGCTTTAGAGTCCTGACGTTGGGCGGGGACGACAGCGCCGCGGCTTGCAATGGCTTAATGATGCTGGAATTCAGGTGATTTTGGATCACCATGCACTACCTGGTGTTCAAACACCCTTGCAAGAATTCACTGGCGAGTATGTGGTATCGTGTTTATGCAAGATTTGTGGGACTGACTTTATTGCAGTTGTACCACTGATGTTCAGTTTTATGTTCGTATGCATAGCAACGCCTACAGCACAACCTAATATTTGCTAGACTCCATACAACTATCACCGCGCATTGGTTTGGACTGCCGTGATGACATCACTTTCGCACCTCGATTCCAATTTTGGCAGTGTTTTCGCTATCGAGGCCGTGAACGAACCTATCATGAATGCGGCAGAAACACCGAACTATGGCGAATGTATGTTCCCCAGCTTCCATTAATGTAAATGGATTCTGATATAGTATTTGCAGTCCAGAAAAACTTTGTCGAAACCGTTCGCGCTGTAGAGCTTGCTCTTGGTATTCCGGTTCCCGACAAGGAACTGAATGACCCTATTTCATCCTCCAACTTCCCTGCTGCTCTTAGTGACGTATCCCTCACATCTTTGTTCAATGGTGAAGTCGCAGCAGCAATCGAGGATGCTATCCCTATTCTCCGTAGCATGGGTAAGCAGTTCAATCTCCAAGCCCTGTCTACATCGTCTTCGTTTCAATCCTCCAAGTCATCGTTGGTTACCAAGTAAGGTTTCCGGTGTGTATGACGTGTCGTAAAGCTTACACCTCTTAAGTTTCATGGATGTCAGCTGGCAGTACAACGAGCCGTCTAACCCTGCCGACGCTGCGATTGGACCTCAGGGATATGACAACCATCTGTACTACTCGTGAGTTAGACGCGTTTCTTGTGCATATTTTTCTTATTCACGCGCACGCAAGATTTGGGGTAACATATAATCCACACATTGTTTTTTAGTAATTTACTCACCTTGTATTCTAGGGCGTTGCTGCTGCGAATCCTGATGCTTACTTGACGAGCATCTGCAGTAAGTTATTTTTCATGATATAGAATGCGTCACTCACCTGCCATCCCCTTAGATCTGCAGCGCATTGAAGTTGATGCCGCTCTTCGTAACACACCCCTCTGGTTTGGTGAATGGGGACTTCCCACTCAGTTCGAAGCCACGGATGAGTTCCTCAACAAGTGGGCAGATGCTCAAAAATGGGCATACAGTAAAGGCGCTGGATGGATCGTAAGCACGCACTTTTCCCGCTCCCAGGTCATTCCGTCTAATCGTATTTAGTTTTGGAACTTCAAAACCGAGATTTCGGCTAAGACAAATGGAAATGCGTTGGCTCGTCAATGGTATGTAATCCAGAGTGAGCGAGTGTGTTGTTTGACTGACGGTGGAACTCGCCAGGTCGTACCTCGAGGGTGCTCGTCTGGGATTCCTCACAAAGGACCCTGCTGCTTTCCATGACCCTAATGTATGTGCGCCGTACATCACGAAGGCATGAGTTTGCACTGCAGATGTGCAACATAGCATTGTGCCCACATGTCAAGCTCGGTTACCTTCGCAGCCTTCCGAACATTATTGATGTCTCGTTTTAATTCCTTAAATGTCCATACATAAGTTACCTGAGTTCCTTACACTCCTTTGCCCCTGATTCGCTCGCTTGTTTACTCATTCATTCTGGTCTTTGTTTTACTGGGCAATCCATGGATCTTGTGGCGTTGCATGTTGGAGTGGGTTTGAGCCGAGGAGTGAGGATCCTGAATGTGAACGTTGAACAATGAACATTTGGACAGACAGCTGGATCCGGAAGTCCTGTGGCCTGAGTATGCGTACATTTGGGTTTGAGGTATGTACTTCATTCAATGTCGAAATGTACGGATCAGAACAGTATGCTAACCTGATCAAGTAAGTATGCTCAGTACACACCATCGTATGGATTACGACTCCAAGCTGTTCGCTCACGAAACTTTTTTCGCCACCACTTGCTATAACAAATTCTCCTTGAGTGCCCCACAAAAAAAATTTCGTCAAATAAATCTTGCGAGCGTTGGACGACATAAATGGTAATTTTTGGTGAACGTGGGTCCTCGAAGCTCCATTTTTCGCTAGCGTCGATATCATTATTGTCACGGCGTTTATTTGGACAATTCGTATCGGGGTTCGAGCCAAACGATGTCAAATTTGCGGTGGCTTCGAGGTAATTCAAGTCTTTTACAACCGGTAGTTTGCCATAGATTTATTGCACGTTAGGCTCGATCCTAAGGACATTCTTACATTGAACTCTTTGACGTTACAGGTAAATGTTCTCGCATCGGCCTCCCACCGCAGTACATTGTATTGCAATCCATTACAGATCAGCAACTTGATCTATGATCGACCATCATCGGCGTCGGCAAGAAGTTAGTAGGAGTTGCTGGACCGAAAGAGAAGCTGTCATCCGTGTAAAAGTGCAATTCAAATTCTCGAGACACTATGTACATGACTGACAGCTTCCTTCACAGACAGACTCGGTGACCGCAAATCTATGCGGTCAAATGACTTGACAGCGGTGTTCGATGCTGTAAGTGGGCCATCAATGGTAAACTGTCCCTGTTCTATGCTCTCCGATATAATAACCCCCTGATAGTCCCGGGCTCTCACCCTGCCCCCATCTGCTCGCTTTTTGTCTTCTGTAATAATGCCAGCCTTAGACAGCACGTAGGTTCCTTCTGAAGTTTCCTCTGATCAGTTCTTGATCACTCTCTCTAGTTTCGGAGCTATGTTCATTGGCATCGTTGTCGCCGCATGGCAAGTATATCTCACATTATGTATTCGTCAGAGTCGGACTCACCGTTTTACAGTCTATATGGACGTGGGTGCAAAGTACTTACATCGTTTTACTGTATTAAACTAGTGGACGCTAGTCACCTTCATTCAGACTTGGTACTACTTCACTCATTATCCCAAGGACCCGCGGTGGATCAAGATCCTCGTCAGTCTACACGGCTTACTTGCCTTCCTGTCCCAACCCTCATGTTAACAGGTCGCTGTTGTCCTCGTTCTGGATACGATCCACCAAGCGCTCATTACTCACATGAGCAAGTACAATTATCCACCACTGACCTACGCGTACTGATTGAGATCTCCAGTCTACACATACCTCATTACTTATTACGGCCAGCGGGAGGAGCTTGGGAACCTTGTTTGGTAAGTGAATTTTGGTTCCATAAAATGCTTTTGCTCATTCCCCATTAGGAGTCTTGTCGTATGTCCGTGTTTTCCCTTCCTGACTACAGCTAACATGACACGTCAATAAGGTTGAAGTGTACTTTAATGTTTGCAGCTTGCTTTGCTTCACGGTTCCTCCTCGGCTAACCGTGTATGCAGGGAGCCACTACATTACTTGTTCAGTGTTTCATGGTATGGCGCATTTTTAAGCGTATGGTCTCCATTCCGTTTCTCGCGACCTGTGATTAACACTCTTGTGATAGTTAGCAACGGGAATTGGTGGCTTGCTATGTCAACTGTAAGTCACTGTGTTGCGGATGCACATCTCGAACGCTTAATATGGGTTTCGCAAGATGGTGTTAGTTATCGGCGAATTGAGTGAGTTATGGGTTACAATTTCTTACCGGTCGGCTAATAGTGTCGTCTTCGCAGTTGTCACGTTGAGTGAGTGACAGACAATTTATTCTGTGAATCGTTTTATCGACACTAACAATTCTGTAGTTTATTGCGTGAAAGGGTATGTCTTCCTTCACACCTATTTTCGGCATCATCCGGCTAACACAACTTCAGAGTGACCTTCACAACATTTACAGAACTCCTTACCATAAAGGTAGACAACATTGGCTCTGCCTACCAACGGTCCGCTAATCGTGGCTCTCTCAGCCTATCTCAATGTCGATCAATGCTTTTTCTGCCTTTGGGGATCTCTACATTGCCGGGTTACTCTGTTATTTGCTGCAGAAATCACGGACCGGTTTCCGGAGGTGAATGTTTCGACACATGGCTCTGGGTGTCCTTCTGAATAAGCTGTCGACAGATCCGATTCCATGATCAGCAAGTTGGTGAGCGTCGTCTTCATACTGTCGCTTTCAATAATTGACGAGTGTGGTCTAGATTGTATTCAGTATCAATACTGGTCTTTTGACCAGGTTGGTTTTATGTACTGACCGCGATGTGCATTGCTAACAGACATCACAACAGTATTTGTGCTCTGGTTTCACTCATAACCGTGAGTTTTCCCGTGCATTGCGACCGCTCGCCGTTGAATATCCGGGTTTGATAGTATGCTGTGTTTACACACGCACTCGTCTATATTTCATTCTACTATTGTATTGGTCGATGTGCGTCCTATGACGAGAGCAAGGCACGCTGTTCTAACATTGTGGCAGTGTATTGCAATTCCCTTCTCGCCACCTTGAATGCACGCAAAGACTTGAGGGGTGATTATAACGAAGAGGAGACCTCCATGTCGGTTTCCCTTCAAACCCACGGTGCACAGAGGATGACTTCAAGTATGCTTGGAAGGACTCCCAAGGTGAGTTTCCTTGGATTTAATGCGGGCACATAAGTCAGTCATTTTTTCAGCCCCCGCCAAGCAACATTTCTATCAAGATTGATACCACGAAAGAATATGTACGGGACGAGGTCAGTAGAGCCAAGGAGACGCTCTTTGGCTTGGCTAACGCATTCACTGATAGTATCCCACTGATTCGAAGGGTCTCGAAGTTGTTTCTGTCTGATTTTGTTAGGAAGCCGGAAGCCGAAGAATTTAGGAAGGAGGCCATGGCGCCCGCCCCTCGAATCCATACCTTGCGAAACCATACCTCGATAGTCCAGTTTTCCAAGGTGCCCTATTACAGTAAAGATGGAGTGAACCGGCCATTTGTTTGTTTTTTAGAGGAGAAAAGAAATAGAAGGGTGTTTTTTTCGGTTGGAATTCTACCTCCTGACCGATGGTATGGCCTCTCGTAAAAGGTCGACATGTGTTATATTTTTGCGAAGAGTAAGTGCAACTGGGAGCATTTAAACGATCGAGCATATTACCCGTTGTCGAGATTAGCCTCCGGTCAAAACGTGGGCCGCCTCCATACCCCACGCGACTGGTATGACATGAGACGTGCTCGATCAAACGCTGCACTATTTTGGCCAAATTCAAACACACACGAGACGACAGGGGCTTCGGAGCCCCGAGACGAAGGTGACAAAGTTTGAGCTCAGCGACTACGACAACGCACAAGTTTGGAATAGGTCTAAACGTGTGGCGTTGGTGGAGATGGGCTAGTCCGAACCCAGCGGACCATCGAATACTATGTGCCGCCAAACTCAGGGCCGAAGTCCGAAAGGATACGAAGCGAAGGAGCTGAGACAAGCATGCCGAGGACCTGACTGATTTTCCCAAGCGGAGCACGCCACATTGTGCTTCGGATAAAATCAAACATGGATGGACGAAACGGACGCGATAGACGCATCGACTTGAATGAAAGTTAATGAAAGTTCGACAAAGACAATACCCCAGACAAGCGATCAAGGTCAGCGTATCAGTTGAAACAGTATCGTACATGATGGTATCTGCAAATGCGCCGAAGGCGTCGGAAGTTGACCATCATCCACTACGGATTAAATTAAACGGTCCCCATGGTGAGATTTGGCTTTTTTTTTTTCGTTAGTTAGACGCGTCTCTCTTGTGTATCTTTCTTATCCACCCGCCCACAAAGTTTGGGGTAACATAATCTACATATCGTTTCTGAGTACTTTACTCACCTTGTATCCCAGGGCATCGCTGCTGCGAATCTCGACGTTTACTCGTCGAGCATCCGCAGTAAGTATATTTCATGATATAGAATGCGTCATTCACCTGCCATGCCCTCAGATCTGCAGTATATCAAAGCCGATGCCGCCCTTGGTAACATGTCGCTCTGCCAGTTCGGTGAATGGGAACTTCCTACTCAGTTAGAAGCCATAGATGAGTTCCTCAACAAGATGCTCAAGAATAGGCATACATCTTTCAACCCGCTGCCGGGATCATCCTGTCTAATCGAGCTTAGTTCTGGAACTCAAACCGAGATTGGCAAGGACCGCGTTGCCTCACCAATAGTATAAAATCCAGAATGATTGATTGTACTTCTTTACTGACGATGGATCTTGCCAGGTCTGATCCTGAGGGTGTGGTACAGGGATTCCTCGTAAAGGACCTGTTGCTTACCACGACCGTGATGTATGTGCACCGTACATCAATGCCACGGAGGCATGAATTTGCACGGCGGATGTGCAGTATTGAACATTGTGCCTACAAGTTGAACCCTCGCAACCATCCGAGCATTGATGCCTTGTTTTAATTCCCCGAATATTCATACAAAACTTACCTATCGAGTTCCCTACGCACTTTTGTCCCTGATTCGCTCGCTCGTTCATTCATTCACTCTAGTCTCTGTTTTACTGGGCAATCCATAGGTCTTGAAGTAGGGTTGTGTGTTG
Source organism: Tubosaeta aff. heterosetosa (assembly GCA_038094375.1). NCBI lineage: Eukaryota > Fungi > Basidiomycota > Agaricomycetes > Boletales > Boletaceae > Tubosaeta > Tubosaeta aff. heterosetosa. Next base: position 1,431 of record JBBPUC010000121.1, on the reverse strand, counting down.
AAGTGAGCCCAAATTAGTGTGGCCTTTAGACTTGGGAACCAAACATGCGTACATTTGAGATTAAGTCATCATTCAACCCCCCGGAACATACGGATCAGAACAAGATACGCTAACCCGACAAAGTTCAAGAGGGTGTGGATTATGTACAACCCCGAGGGCTGTCTGCCCACGAAAAATTCTCAGCGGTCACTATCCCTAACCATAGCACCCCACGAATTTCTTCATGAAAAAAAAACCCTTGCTAAGCGTCGGACGACACAAATGGACAAATGGAAGTTTTTAGTGAACGTGGATGCTCTCGGGTCCTCGCAGGGTAGGCACTATTTTCCGCCTAATACTAGCCTCGACGTCGTTTACACAACGTTTACTTGGACAATCCGCATCTGGAGGGGTTTGAGCCAAACCGATGTCTTTGCAGTGGCTTCGAGGTAATTCAAGTCTCACACAATCCTGGTTTTCTATAGGTTTATTGCAGATTAGGCTCGATCACAGGGATATTCTCACATTGAGCTCTATGACGTTACGGGTAAATATCCTCGGCGTCGGCACGAAGTTGGTAGGCGTTAGTGGATCGAAAGAGAAGCTTTCATGTGCACGCGTGCAGAAAATCTTAAGACACTGCCCGAACCTGCAGGTACTGATGGCTACCTTCCTTACGTGAACAAGGTTTTGAGCTGGTTCACGGTATACAACCCGCCCCAAATCTATTCTGTCGAAATGACGTGACGGCGGTGTTCGATGCTGTAAGTGGGCTATCAATGGTAAACTGTCCCTGTTCTATGCTCTCCGATATAATAACCCCCTGATAGTGCCGGGCTCTCACCCTGCCCCCGTCTGCTCGCTTTCGTCTTTCTCAGTAATAATGCCGGCCTTAGACAGCACGTAGGTTCCTTCTGAAGTCTCCTTTGATTAGTTCTCGATCACTCTCTCCAGTTTCGGAGCTATGTTCATTGGTGTCGTTGTCGCCGCATGGCAAGTATATCTTGCATTATGTATTCGTCAGAGTCGGACTCACCCTCTTTGCAGTCTGTATGGACGTGGGTGCAAAATACTGTCGTCGTTTCACTGCATTAAACTAGTGGACGCTAGTCACCTTCATTCAGACTTGGTACTACTTTGTTCATTATCCCAAGGACCCGCGGTGGATCAAAATCCTCGTCAGTCTACACAGCTTAATTGCTATCCTGTCCCAACCCTCATGTTAACAGGTCGCTACTGTCCTTGTTCTAGACACGATCCACCAAGCGCTCATTACTCACATGAGCAAGTACAATTATCCACCACTGACCTACGCGTACTGATTCAGATCTCCAGTCTACACATACCTCATTACTTATTACGGCCAGCGGGAGGAGCTTGGGAACCTTGTTTGGTAAGTGGATTCTGGTTCCATAAAATGCTTTTGCTCATTCCCCATTAGAAGTCTTGTCG
>JBBPUC010000120.1:0-45583 GCA_038094375.1 Tubosaeta aff. heterosetosa | reverse complement strand
GATGCGGCGGGGCATTGGTGCCCCCTTACTACCAAGCGATGTAATGTCCAACATAGGGTAAATCACCCCAAAGGACACAAATGGATTTAAAAAAAAAAAAAAAAAAAAAAAAAAACCAAACCGGACTTCTGGTCAAAAAAGAACTTACTCTATGGCCAGTGCAAGCTTTTGCTCCAAGGTCGTCTCGTCATTGTACGGTGGCAAGTCAATGCGGTTGATACGTTGATGACTCTTTGGCAGAAGTGACATATCACCCGATTTCTCGATTGTGAACACCTTCGAACCAAGCGGGCGTTGTAAATCCTTGAAGCCGGTAACTGGAATGCGCGACGAGCCCGTAGCAAATTGTACCAGCTGGGATTTACGTTCGGGTGACCAACTCCGGACAGCCTTCCAGAACCACTGGATAACTTCATCACTCGCCGCATATCCTATGTAACTGGTATGTTTCATCCAGTCATCGCTATCGAGGGGTGAGTCTGCAGCGGCGTCGAAATACAAACAGAAAACCTACACGTCAATCTCGGACACTCCTCCAATAAGGAATTTGAGCTCTTGTTCGTCGAAAACAGTAATGATGTCCTGGATGATAAACTCATTGAAGCCAGACATAATGGCTTCAGATTGATCCTTGACACGGTTCGAGATATGATACTCCGCTACAGCATCGACATAGTCTTTTTTGTTTTCCTCGGTTACGGGAATGTCGCCTCCCCCCGGTTTCAGCTCAATCGTGACGGTCGCCCCAAGTTTTTCCTCAGTTGTGGTAAACCTTCTTTCGGGAATATCCACAATATCGTTTTCGCTACATCGCCCGTGAGGATGCGAGAATACACAACGAAAGGAGAACTTACAGGATCAATGTGAGACCGCAATAGAGCGCAAAATCGACAGCCTCCAGATCGGACAGTATGATCTTTTTTCCCAGAATGATCTTGTAGAAGGCGGCAACAAGGTTCGCATCAAGGAAGCGTCTGTGGAAAACACAGAGTCCAATACAACGTCCGACAAACTTAAAATAATCCATATGTTCGGGGTTTATGCCCGAGGCTGGGTTGATCTGGATCACGTTGCTATCCGGCGCGGAGTATACAAACAAATTGTAGGATGGGTCGAAGATCTCTCGTGAGAGAAGGAAGAAGAACCCTCTGAAAAATAGTCAGTTTACGGACAATCATTCACGCCCATCAGCGTACCCGGGACCGTACTCTAGGTCTCCCTCGCCATCAAAGTTGATCGTCAGATGCTTCTTCAGATCGTTAGGGGTCTGTCCCATGATCTCCGCGTAACTATCCTCGAAGAGGTGAGCTCGTCTAACTTGAATTCGGCATTCGCCTGCTCGGGAACGCATAACGGGTTGACTGCGGAAGTATATGAGCTTCCTGTGGAAATCGCGTTTGAACTGCGGCACATTTGGATCCAATGCAGGTGAGAGACGAGGATCATCCCATGTCGTGGTCCTGGTGTTGTGATCCACGAAGTATGCACGCGCAGTCGAAGTGAGACGCATCTCCCATCCAGAGGGTAAGGATCCAAGCTGAGAAATAGATTGTAGATTGATCGTATTTTGACCAGGTCTCCCAACACGAATCTGGAGATTAGGATTGACCCACGAGGTTCGTCGGGTGTTGTGATCAACATAATATGGGCGACCTTCGTGTGTGAACCTTTCCTCCCAACCGGCCGGAAGGGTCTTCGCTGGTGGATAGGGGGACTTGGAAGTTTCGGGTGTGGACCCTTCCTCTGGTCCGGTTGGAAGGGTCTTTGCTGATGGATCCTGGGATGGCCGTGTCCAAGTAGTAGTTCGCGTCTTGTGATCGACATAGTAGGCTCGACCTAGACCGTCTACGCGACACTCCCAGCCTGGGGGAAGTGATCCGAATAGGCTGAGGTTGGGGGTGAATTTCTTTTGTTGGTTGGCTGCGCTGGAGGCTGTTGTCGTAGTTACCGCATTCGCCTGCTGAAGGGCGTCCGGCGTCCCCGCACTATCCGCGCCAACTAGGCGACTGGACTGAGAAGGAAGCTCACCCTGATCAGTAACGCCAGACGAAGATAGTGTATGGTGAGTCGAAACAGGTATTGGCGGGGCTTCAACCTCTGCCGCACTTGGCGCTTCAGACAATGCGGTTCCAGAGGGATCATCATTGAGCGAAATGAGAAAGTCAGGCTCATTCACGCCCATGCTAGCCAGCGTAGTAGTTATCTCGTGAACCTGGGTAGGCCCAGGTTGGTCGACGTCAGTGGACAACTGTATGATGAGTTTGCCGTGAACCGCAAAACCGTTATCGGGCGCTAGTTTCAGATCCAGAGCCAGTGTTTCTGGAGGAAATCGTGTTTATCAAACAAGCAGAATAGTACCTACCTAGTCGAAGCTTACCGTTTCCACCAAATTCAAGGGCAAGGACATCGCCAACCCTGACATTGACACCACCAAGGATGCCCTGATTGGATCCATTAAACGTATGCTGATCAAATACCTTGATAGTGATGACGGAGGTATCCTTCACAGCGCTACGATATGATATGTAATCAAATGGATTAGAGTGCATCTACCCAAAGGGAAGCTCTCACATTTCAAAGCTTTCATTCCACTGCGGATTTAAGGTGTTTTCTTTGACTCTGGTCGTGTGTGCCTGCTCATCATCGACAGTGGCGACCGCAAAGGGGTCAGAGAGGCGAACGACATCCCGTTGCGATAACTCAGCGGCAACGACTATTGTGCTGTGAATTCCAAACGTGGTACAAGGATCCTAGCAAGCAACGGACACACCTGTTACTCTAATTTTCTTTCTGCTATTAGAGGGTGAGTATGTTTGCCAGAAGGAAGCACAGAAGGCTATGATACTGACGGAACAATCGACATGAAAACGGGACGGGAACGGTGCGCTGAGGTCGTTCACCGAAAGTTGGATACAACTAGCACTAACGTTCGTGCCTTGTTCGACGTCTCGCACAAGGAGGAAAACCAAAATCAGCGCCGAGTGGCCCATTTCCTGACTCTCACGAAGGTTTGTTGGGTCCGGTGGATAAGTCACCGACCGGAAAACGTGCCTGCTGTGCGCATAGCCAGGAGTTTGGCTATTATCATTAGTAAGGGTGAGTTCTTAGTAAACCAGAAAATTTTACGTTGCGTTTGCAATGTTGCATGAGGTTGGCAGCACTGCAGCAGCCGTATCGGCGGCTGGCGATAAGGATCATGTCATGACACCAGCAGACTTCCAAGAATGTTCGCGGGAGCACAAAGTAGAGTAGCTCAGGTAGGTCGAGGCCGATGACCCCGAGTAACCTTTTGCTTCAGGCTTCAGAGATACCGAGTACGTCGTTCGACGATCGCTTCACGTTCGCCACCACCGTCAAGTGTGCCTCATGTAAATTTGGCGCTCGCAATATCTCTTCGGTGGGCAGACATGCAGTATGCATTGCATTAGGCACGAGTACGGGCTCCTCGCACAGATCACACCAATCAAATTCTGCGATATGGGCCTGGCGGCTGGTCTTACCCGTTGGCACTTGCCGTCTTTGCATTCTCCCAAAATCAACACCTTTTCGCCGCCTGTATCGGGTTGGCTGTGTGTCACCGAGTATCTCCACCGTATAGGCATCCTGACTCCATGCACATGCTGTGATCCTGTATCGAATGAAGGAGCCAGCATGAATAATAAAACCTCGAAGCAAGCAATCCAACATCTTCACCAAATATCCCCCGTCCTCAGTCCGGAAGCACGACCTAATCACACTCTGTTCATTGAAAACTCGAACTCCTTGGCCCAGCCATTTCATTGCGATACGTGCTCAAGCTTGTTGACCTCATGCATTCCGTCCCTTTCAAGTCCATGGGAATGAAGCGTGCACTCCTCATCGCCGTCTGGAGCGTCCCCGGGTCAGACCTACCAAATCTCGATCTTGCCCACCGGGACGCTAGACAGCTTCGCGATCACCTGATAAGTAAGTACCCACAGTCCCTCGGACGCCGATCTCACCGCATGTTGCGGCATCTGTAGATGCGTTTGGGTTCGAGTCCGACGACGTCATCCTAATGATCGATGATAAGCATCATCCAGAACATCTTTGGCCGACACGTGACAGAATCGTGCGTCTTCCCGCGTTGAAGTTCCTATTTGTCGTCCTACCTAATGCATCATCCTAGTTGCATCAGATCGATCAACTGACCTACGACGCGCTCGAAGGAAGTCACTTTTTCTTTTACTGTACGTCATGCGTCGTCGACGCTTCGCGTTCCAAGTGTACTGAAACACGATAGTTTCAGGACACGGGCTGGAGGAAGAGTGTTCTGACCGTGCAAGTATGAGAGCTGACGGTCTAGACGATGGTTTGTTCTCGCTCGCTGGACTCGTGAGGGTACCAACTCACTGCCTTGAAGAAATAGTTTGCGCAGACGGCCAGCCCATCCTTGATTATGTGCGTTAACACAATGTTGCCAGTGGGTACAGTCCGAGCATGATCATCGTCCAAAATCAGATACTTCATGACCGGTTGATTACGCCCTTGGAGAAAGTCAAAGGCTCAAAGCTATTCGTGCATCATTTCGCTCGTCCCCTTTTTTTGTCCACTGACATCGTGCGCCAGGCACTTTTTGACTGTTGCCATTCCGAAACGTTATTAGGTAGGCTTTGCAGGATCTCCCCTGCTGTATCACTCACCTTTGTCATTGTGTAGACTTGCAAAGAGGCAGGGGGCCCAATAGTTATTCGAGGATATGGAATATTGGCCCCGATCAGCTATTTAAAGGTCAGCTTACCTCACCTCGAACGGACCAGCCAGGAAACTTGACCTGTCCCCCAGGCCTCTCCCTTGCCATAGTCACTCTGTGTACGTATTCGTTCCTGCAAAGTATGCGTCGAGCGCTGAAGGGTCGTCGCAGTGCAATTGTCCAAGAGGCATCGCCGAGAGGGGGGTGCCCCGATTCCGAGACGAAGGAGTACCTTCTGGGCCAGTGAACCTGGATCCGAAATAGAGACAGTGAGCGAACTCGACGTCGTACGTAATTGATCTCAATACCTTGCACATGGCTCATGATCTTCTTCACCAGATATGTTTATCAGCTTGCAGGGACGGGCAGCTCGCACATGACGACTGTGCGCGAGGGCTCACGTTTACAAAGGTGGTATCTAGAAACGTGTGTATCGAGACCCTACTCACTCACACGCATCGGTCGCTTTGGTCGCTAGTGTTTCATCGATACAATGGCGCAAAAGCCAAACATGACGTGGACAGAACTCCGCGACGCACTTAGGTGAGCGATCTCCACTTGTGATCCTGAGGTCACACGTCTCCGCGGGCGACTGAAACCGACGGATGTCAGGGGACTTGTTTGGGAGATCAGGAAGCGGTATGAGGAGGTATTTTTGCAAGACTCGGAGTATTGGGCCCAGGAACCGATGGTACGTGTGTCAGGTTTGAATGGGGTGCGTTTCGTGACTGGGCCTTGCTTCTAGTTCTCGACGAGTTCGCATATGGTATGTGTCATGGCGTCGAGGTTGATCGCATTGGTTTTACTCACCAATGTATGTCTAGGACTTGACGCAAGCAGTGTTGTCAATGTTATGATCACTTTGTCTGTGCCAATGCGATCGTAGTTGTGGGGTAAGTGCACCGTATGGGCACTTGTGAGATGACAGCTGTCGGTGGTATTTTGCATCATGTATTTTCGTTACCTTGGAGAGAATACCCCAGTTTCGGCTGATTTCGTTCCATCGCTGAGATCTCGAGAAGCCACCTTGATCGCCCGGGGTGTTATTAAACCTCACGTCGTTATCGCTCTCTTTCCACTCCCCCGTCCACCCTGACACAACACCGATGTGGAGCAAGTTTAAGAGAACGAGGGGCAGGGCGGACGCCCAGCGTACCTGTGCGAGCGCGTCTCTATCCGCTCCCGTAGAGCCATCTGCACCGATGCTCACGACGCGGTACAACTATGGATGCGGAAGTACGCCGCGAGTGCAAACACATTCTAACCTCGAGCAGGATGTCATATCCGTTGCGTCGTCTGAGACAAGCACTCTGGTCCGTCCGTTCCCGCACACACGCTTGCTCGGCAAATCAACTGATGGACTTTGCACGTGGCAGGTCGACCGTCATGCCAACTCATTCGGGGTGAGCGAGCTCTTGTTTCAGGTAAATACATACGGGCACTAAGATGGCGTCTAGATCACCGCGGCCTTTCGAGAGAGCAGCCCCGAGATGCGCCATGCAATTTACTGCGAGTACATCGCGTTTTTATCATCCGACGACGAAACTGGTGTAAGACATGATCCTGCGTTTGAATAGTAGTGAAAAAGTGACGCTCTTAGGATTCAAATCAGGAATTAGACCCAGACGACAGAGCGTGGAGTTATGCGACGTCCATGCATGTAGGTCGGGCGCCACCGTTACGAACCATGTCTCAGGAGAAAGGCACATGGTTCCACTATTTAGCAAGACTGGCCCAATCAGCAATATGCCCAGAACTGCGTAGCGCATGAGCAAACATATGGTGGTAGCATAACAAGTGTATGATGATCGCATGGGAGCGTACTCACAATAATATGTACAGTGGATGTAAGATTATCCAAACCGTTGTTTAGCAAGTTGCTGAAACATGTCCATGGTCGCCTTGTCCTTTTCACGCATGGCAGTCGCACGTTCACGTGTCGTCGCCACCTTGTCATCTCGCGCCGCAGTACTCTTTTGCTCGAAACGCTTGCGGGCAGCATCCCGTCGTGCAATGCTGTAGGAATGGGTAACCAGCCTGGTGAGAAACATGGGACATACTGGTCCTTAAAACTGTCTCCACCACCAAGCAGAGTTGATTCGTCCGCTTCGTATCCATCCTCGCCCTTTTCTCGGAAAGCACGATCATTCTCTCGCCGCGCACGTTTCTTCTCCAACATTCCCTCGCGGCCCACTTCTTTTGGGCCCACCACATCTTCTAGGCGTTCTTTTGCCTCTGCACGATCTCGTTTTCTTTTGAGGTCGCGCTCGGAGGCTTGTTGTTCCGATTGAGCTTCTCTTGCGAGGACAAGGTCCGAAGCGGATGGGAGGGTGGGGCCAATCACACGATCATGGGCGCTGTGGTTTCCAGAGGAAAAATATGTTGCTGAACCGACCTCTTCACGTGCAGCGCGGAGAGCATTCACATCTGCACTTGAAGCCTTGGAGGCAAATGACCATTTGTATGCAGTTTGGTTGGTAGCGGAGCCGGCCATCGCTACCGCATCGTGGTACAGCCCCTCTTTCACGAACATGTCAGTAATGATGAAGATAATGCTTTGGCCAGACACACTCGGTAGTCTGCCCTTGTTCCAAGCCCGAACGAACTTGTGAAAGTAGCTGTAGATGGAATGCGGAGTGATGACCACGTGTCAATAGTGCTAACAGTAAACCAGTGCATGCGCACCTTCGCGCTTTTTCGCTCGAAAGCTCATCAAAGTACTGTTATCATGTTAAAACTTGGCGTGCAGGCGTACTCATGACAGACCTTGTTCTTTTCGTCCTTGAGCCATACTCTGAACTCTGTATTTTTGAGAAAATAATCAGATTCAGAGATGGGCGACACGCCATCTGGTAATCGTTCGGGTGATCGTGAATGGTCGCGCATAGAGAGTCGTAAGTTGTTTGGTTCTGTTTCTGTCTGGATATTCATACCCCTGTTCGCTCATGCCACTTCCTCGCGATAGCTCAATGCCCGCCGAAGCAAACACCCATCGCGACAAACGGCCGAAACTCGATGAATACGCTGAAATTGACAAACGGATCAACGATGATGATACAATTGTTGCGTGGAGGGAGGAGTTCGGGGATGAACTCCCAAAGTCTACTTTCTCCGCGTTGCTCAGCACCATCAAGCGACTATCAGGTAGAAATCCATCCGAGGGTTTAGCAGATCTCGCAAAAAAAGAAGACTTGGTTCCAATACTTCAGGTGTGCTGGAAATCCGGATCTTACGGTAAGGTCCTAGACTCAGGTGAGTGTTTAGCTAGCCTATGTTATCCGACACACCTCATTTATTGTCTAGGTTATTTCACCCCTGTCTCGCCTCCTGTCCACCACATTCATCATCGAGAAGAATCCTATAATCGACGTAGGCCTATTTAAGCCTTCGCAAATGGGCGTTGCGTACCTAATTCGTGTTTTTCAGAGTTCAAGGAGGCTTGGGAGACGCCGTTTCAGGGTGAATACCACAAGGTCCTTTTCAAAAACATCAATGAGATGTGGAGCGGTTCACCGTATGAAAACATATGCACTGTTTTTCAAAGCTCTGGGACAGGAAAGTCACGGATGGTAGACGAGCAGGCAAAGTTCGTCTATACTCTTCCAATCAATCTACGGAATGACGAACGCTCGGGTAAACCTTCCCTTATTATACTCGCTCTTTTACTCACTCGTGCAGTAGACGCGGTGTATCCGCCCGCGGACCAAACATTGTATACATACTTGGTGAACGCGCCAACCAACATGGACAAGTGCATAACATATTATGCAACATTCTTTCGCTCTCTCTTCCGTCGTGCGGCAGAAGAACTTTCCGATCTCTCGGAACGTGATATTGCCAACGAGTGGCATAAGAGGATGGCTGACCCTCACTACCGTAGCGATTTTTATCAGAGCGTGGTGAAGTTGTGTGAAGAGGTTCGTAGAACAGTCTTGTGGGCGAGGAGATTTGATTTTTATCTTCTCTCAGTCTCAGGGGCCTCGTGTGTATGGTGATAAGGAGCTAGAAGATCTCATATCTAAATTGGATCAACGATGTCCCACTGCCGATAGAGTCAAGATCATAATTTATATCGATGAAGCTCAAGAGCTTGGCGGCCGAGCCGAGGGTTTAACGAAACTCGATGTTCTATGCTGGGCAATCGAATATTTTTTCGACTCTCCGCTGTTTTGCCTTCTGCTTTCGACGAAATCTCTGATCCGCTTCGTCCCTCCTGCGGGGAAAGCGGCTTCCTCAGAGCGTGCCGTGCAGCCTAGATTGTGGGCACCAATTACAGAAACACCGTATGACTGTGCTCCGGATATCAAAGTCAAGGCTGGTGACCTACGTATAGAAGACCTCTACAAGGCAGATCGCATTATTCAGTGGGGTCGTCCGCTGTATGTTTTTGTCAACAGTGATATGATACATTACTCATTTCATTACAGGTGGTGGACCGCGGGAGGAAACTTGGAAAAACTTTTGGAGTTGGCGCGAATGAAACTATTGTCCCATGACAATATCAATGCAAACGCTGGGTCTATGACGAGGCTCGCGCTCACGGCTATTTTGGACGTCCTACTTACGTTCAACTTTGAGTCGAGCCGCACCCACATTGACGATATTCAATCAGAGCTGGTCAAAAGCCACATGCGGATCGCTTACTCTGTACCGAGTCATCGCATGTTTATCCGATCTGGATATCCGTCAGAGCCCCTGCTTGCCGAGGCTGCTGCTCAACAACTGTGGGCATTTCAGAAGGCCGAACCAGAAGAGACCACTATGTTTGAAATCATGGAGAGGACGCTTGACTGCTCCGAGCTGGTGGACCGTTCTCTGATTGACCTTGGGCAACGTGGAGAACTGGGGATGCGGATGTTCCTGACGTGTGCGTATATGGATGGGGTGCTGAAGGAACTTGGGGGTCAAGCTTCGCACTCTGGAATTGTTTTCAGCCGGGGATGCACTCTGCTCACCTTCATCAAGGAGCTCTTTACACCGGCGCAGGCAGAGAAGATATTGGGAGCGTTGCCCGACAATCAGATCAACGAGACCACGTTTTCTGAGTCATTCGCAAACTCGATGGTTCGTTTCACCCATTTTGTCAAGGCGGGCGACGAGTACGCGATCACTTCGGAAGGGCTCTGTGCCGCATTCATGAGAGGAGCTGCAGTTATTGGCCACCACACCCAGGAACTCGTAGACATTGCGATTCCGATTTTACTCGACAGAAAGGATACGGTTCGGGAATCCACCATGTCTGGAATTCTCATCCAGGTGGAGAAACACATAAAAGGCAGTGGGCCCGTCGAGTTTACGTTCGAAGAGCGCGATGTCAATCTCTTTCCGGAGGATGAGAATGGAGAAGCGAAGAAGCGACCCTACATGGTGTTGGTCGCCCAGCTCGAGATAAACCCTGAGGAAGGCTACGTGGGAAATATCAAAGTGCCTTGCGTCCATGTCTTGCGGCAGCCCCAGAAACAATGTCATGTCACAGACACTCATCTGCGATATAATTTCGTTTCCTACGGCAATTCTGTATACAAGGACGCGTCCAAAGTCCAATGTGTGACGGTTCTGGCTGGGCGGAGCTTTGTTGACGAACACCCTCGCGAGGGATCACGCGATTTGGTGATGAGGCTGAAGCCCTTTTGGGAGGAGGGCGAAAATACGTATCACTGGTATAAACCGGAGGACAAACCAGAGTCTGTCGAAGAAGAGTCTGTCGAGCAAGTGGAGGATTCCGACGAGTCTTCGCCGCTTTCGGACGTGGATTGAATGTGTATAATAGTTGGGAGCGGACAAGCGGTCTGCAGGGTATTACCGTGTATTCCTGAAAACCCGGGCGAGATGCAGCACCCATGACGTTACGAGTGTCGTTGATAAAGCATTTACCACCAAAGGACGAGCTGAAACCAGCGGGACGCGATATTCGTGTGACCGAGGGTATGCTGTCGTGGAGCAGAGTACTGGGCTTGAACGTGTTGATCCCATGGCACACCGCCTTTGACGACTCAAATAATAATTTCCCGGTCTATCACACAGATTCCCTCCGCGCGACGAGCAACAAGGGATATACGACAGTCACTCAAGTCTCCATCGCCTCCTCCGTGGACGCATCCCCTAAAATCTCCTCAAACACGAGGGACCCCTGCTGCTCCTTCAACCACTGCACGCTCCGCTTCTCGTCCATAAAGTACGTGTACGCCCTCCGGAGATCCTCGACGTCGACCTTGTCTGCCTTGCGCTTGCGCGCAATCACCTGCGCACACGAGATGAGGTTGAGGGCATACCGCAACGTCGTCGAGCTCGCCATCGACGTCAGTACATTGAGCGCGTCACCCGTCAGCGTCACGTCTTCTTCCTCGCATCTGTGACCGCATCAGTCACATCCTGTACAGATCTGGAGGACCCACCGGATTTGAATGATTTGTTGGATGTCGTCGTCATCGTACGGTTTCGTGCTCACGATGAGGACGCGGTCGAGGAGGTCTACGGGGAGCCCGTGTGGACTACGCACGTTGGTCCCACGTATGCGCGACATGCCGCGGTTGGAAGCCATGATGACGAGTGGCGACAGCTCACTCTCGAGCGCACGGTTCAGAAACGAAAAGCACTCGATATCGAGCATGTGGACTTCGTCGATAAACAGTACCTAGTCTCTGTCAGCGAATGACGCGTGCGCAAAAAAGGACTGACACCGGGAATGATTTCAGCTTTGCCTTCTTCACGCCATTCAGCGACTTTGGTGTTGATTTGTTCTCGGAGTTCTGGTTTGATTTCGCCAGTGTCGCCAGCAAAGAGGGCAAGGAAGCCTTGGGTTCTGCTGTTTATGACGTCGATTTCGTGGAGGGAGACGGTGTGTACGACCTCTTTGCGTTTTTGTACTTCGCCCTCTGGGCATTGCACGAATTTTGTCTGAAATGGTATTCGTGACGTGCAAGGGCGAGAGAAGCTGGTAGACGCACATCTGCGCCCATAGCGTCGTAGTCTCTCGAACGGGCAAAGGAGCGACCCAGTTTTGAGACCTTGCCCGATGTTTTGTCGATGACGACGACGTCACCTGCGAGTACCTTTTCTTTTGATAATGCGTCAATCATTTTAGTCCCGAGATCATATATCGTCTCCATGTCTGTCGTTTTGATCGTCAATTTGCCCGTCTTTGTCGCCTGCGAGAGACCATTGTCAGAAGTACACTCTTGTGTCGCATAACACGTACCCCCGTGAGACTCCGGTCGATCTGAATTTCGACAATCTCGCCCTCGATGATCTCTGTTTCTTCCCTGATACGCACGCCGATACTTCTCCGAATAGCCTGCGTGAGAGCTTCTGTTTTGGACATGGAAAGCGAAAAGACTTCGCTACCAGCGATCATCGTAAAGGGGACGTCGGCGCCAAGGGTTTGTGCCATGCCTGTGGAGTAGGGTCAAGACACGAACGTCTTCACGAGTAGGCACGCACCCAGCGCGATGGCGGTCTTGCCCGTCGAGGGTGGTCCGGCGAACAGGATGGCACGTCCCGCGATCCGACCGTCCTGCACCATCTTGAGTATCATACCGGCCGCCTTGCGTGCTTTGCCCTGTCCGACCATGCCCTGCGAGTTTCCACGCGGCTCAAGTCGGTCGTCGAGGCCGAGACCGCGGATGTGGGAGTGTGCGCCTGATGGGGTATGTGTATGAGCGTGTCAAAGTGGCTCGAGACGGACCTATGCGCTCCATCTTGGTGATGTCCCGCAACTCGGACGTCCCTGCTGTGATGTGGGTAGCCTGTACAGATGCATTGAGGTCGGTACGACGAGGGATGGGTTTACAGTACCATGATGGTCGTTGGTGGGACGCGTCTGTTTGTGTCGCGCAAATAAGCCGTCCTTTTTGCGTTCGCCATGCTGCGTGGTCTCCTACGGGGTCTGTGCGCGACGGCCCTCAAGCCGACGCTGGCCCGCACGTACGCAGCTCGTACGACCCGCGAGACCATCGCCTCGTACGACACCGTCGTCACCGAATTCAAAACCTACAAACCCATCACACCCGGCATCCGACACCTCCGCCGACCACTCAACCCACACCTCTACAAAGGCAAGCCTGTGCGCGCGCTGACCACCGCGTTGCGCAAAAAGGGAGGACGGAACGCGACGGGGCGCATCACGGTGCGCTTTCGAGGTGGGGGACACCGCAGACGGATTCGCATTGTTGATTTTATGCGGGTGGAGACGGGGCCGTATGACGTGGTCCGGATCGAGTACGACCCCGGTCGTTCGGGGCACATTGCGCTCATCAAGGCTCGGGACCCTAACGCGGAGGGAAAGGCTAGGTGGAAATACATTTTGGCGCCGGAGGGATTGCGAGCGGGCGACGTTGTGGAGAGCTACCGTGGTGGTCTGACGTCGTCGCTGATCCAGTCCGTGCGCGGTAGCGAGGACGACGTGGACGAGGACGGGGAGAAGAAGACGCTCAGCGTGGATGAGATTGCAAAGCGTGGCCAGGACCAGTCGACGTCGGACGCGCTGCTGATTGGTATTCTGCGTAGTGCCATCATCAAACTGGGCAATTGTGTCCCGATCAAACTTATTCCAACGGGTACGATGGTGCACAGCGTCTCGCTCGATCCGCAGGGCAAGGCGATTCTCGTGCGGTCCGCCGGGACGTTTGCACAGGTCGTGCACCACGAAGAGAACGGTCGGTACAGTCACATTCGACTCCAGAGCGGTGAAGTGCGCAAGGTGCTGTCGAATTGCGTCGCGAGTATCGGGAGGGTCAGCAATCCACTCTGGGACGACCGGAAGCTGGGTAAAGCAGGCAGAAATCGATGGCTAGGTTGGAGACCGCGCGTGCGCGGTGTTGCTATGAATGCGTGAGTCGGACCTGGCTCGGTGATTGGACGTGACTGAGTCGATACAGGTGCGATCACCCGCACGGAGGCGGTCGCGGCAAGTCCAAGTCGAACAAACATCCGGTGTCGATATGGGGCTGGGGTACCAAAGGCACGCGTACTCGCAAACCAGGCTTAAAGGGACCATCTGGGAGCAACAAGATGGTGATCAAGGAGCGGCCACGGGGCAAGGAAAAGGCCAGTAGATAGACACGATACACGGTCACGTGATAGACGCGACGCGTTCGTTTGTGTTAAATAAACCCGCGTTCGCTAAGCTTGCCCTTCAATGAACTCGTCGACGTTGTCCAGGACGTCCTCAGCGGCCAGCATATCTTCGGACGATGCTGCACGTCGCACTCGGAAACGCTTCACAAGCGTACAACTCATGATGCTCGAGCAGCTCTTCCACCAGACCTCACATCCAGCGCGCGAAGAGCGCGAGGCTGTTGCACTGGCTGCAGGCATGTACGTCCTCATTTGCCCTCTCATCCGGTCCTGTCCGACTTTTGGCGCCAGGGAAATGAAATCCGTCACCATTTGGTTCCAAAACAAGCGTCAGACAGAACGCAAACTGCACCACGCCGCAGTGCCATTCCCCCACCCATCCTCCTCATCGCCCTCCCTGTCTTCCCCCTACGCATCCGCGTCCAGTTCAACCCCGGTGGGCGCACGAACCCACACGCGCACGCTCTCCACCACCTCCTCACTCGTGCACACGCCCCGCCGCAAAATAACCCCACCACACGCCCGCCCCTCCCTCGACCGCATCGCGGCCCGCTCCGAGTCCCGCCTCCCCCCGCCCCGCACACCCACGAAACCCCACAACCCCCGCGCGTCGTTGTGGGACAACATGCCCTCGTCGCCCATCGCACCCCCCGCGAGCCCGCCCTCGCGCGACCTGGTCGAGTTCATGGGGAGCCACCCCACGCTCGAGTGGGCGTGTGCCGCGGCGCGTCTCGCGGGCAAGGGCCGCCGGCGGCCACGTGAGCGCGAGGAGCGGGAGGGGGAGGAGACAGAGGAGGAGGACGTGGAGGCGGTGACACCCGAGGGGAGTCTGGGCGCGCTGGACACGGCGCGGACCGTGTTCTCGCCGCCTTCCGTTGTGCCCAAGGCCCAGGACGACGATATGATGCGGGCGGCGTTGGCGCTGTGTGGTCTTGGACGGCGGTGTGGGTGAATCGTGTCCGGGTGTGCTTTCCCTCTGCGCGCGACGCACAGGGTGTAGATAGTACGATCTTGGTGTATGAAAACGACAACGGTCTTGTTGTATATACTATTGTGTCTTGTGTGGGAGGCTATTTAAACGCCGCTGGTACACCCAACGGATCTCCTTCGTCCGCTCGACCCACCCCATCAACCCTTCCTTGCTCGTTCCCCACCCATAAACGCCGCCTTGACAGTCTCCTCGTGCCTCCCAACCGTCCTAACGCTGTCCTTGCGCAACGTCCGCCCGACACACCCTGCGATCCAGCGCGCATGCTCGGGGTGGTACACTACGTCCGCAGCAAACACGATGTCATATTCGCCCCCACACGCATCCTCGTCCTTTCCACCGACACGCCTACCGTGCTCGGATTCCGCGACACGTTGTAAGCGAGGTTTTCTAACACGGTTGGGTGATAATCCGTCGCCTTGGGTAGACGTCCGAGAGAGGATCTGTGCAGCTGTCATGCTGAGGAGACCCGTCCCAGCGCCGAGTTCGAGAAGCCATCGAGCAGTCGTCCTTGTCTTGGCGTCCTTATGACGGTTGACGTGCAGTCACAGGCGGCCAACGATCCAAGGTATCGCGCCGGATCCAAGCAAGATGACGGCACTTCCCCAGCTTTGCAGCCCGACGGCAGTATGATCTGTGCCATCGACGGGCGCATCGTTCAATTCGACTGTGATGGGAGGTGCAACATCGCGATCAAGGCAGTAGTCGCACGACGGATCGCGAAACGGAAAGACAAACATCCGACTCAGGGCTTCTTCCTGTGTATCGTCGCCCGCAAAACGTGCAAGGAGCCTTGACGCGTCTTCGAGGTGCGCCGATCGCAGTTCCTGCTCCTCGAAAGGGGCGCCCTCCAAAGTTCCACAAACCCATCCTTTGCCCCGTTTCACAAACCCGGTTAGCCATTTAATCGCATAGCCACGTTTGAGCGTAATAATTCCAACGCTTCATCCTCGTCCTCTGGGTCTTCTTCATCCATAACCGCGTCATCCTCGTCTTCTTCGGCAGATGCGTATCCGGAATCTGGGACACCATCTTGATGAGCAAGGCATGTCATTCGTTTTGGCCGTAAAACCCGTACAGCGTTCGACAGGGACTGCTTGAGCACTGGAACGGCGTATATAGGCGGTGATGGCGATGCGGAAAATACAGGTCTTGGAGTGCTTCTCCAACGCGCGCCGCGCCGCAAGTGGGAAGACCAGCAAGCGCCGGGAGAGCAGCAGTGGGTGCAAGGTGTGCCATTCGTTGAGGGCAAATAATGGTCACTGTTGGTATCGTCTAGCGGAGGTTTCTATTGGATGTTAGTCGTCCAGCCTTCTAAGGTTTTGTTCTATGGTCTATGTTTGAGCTCTTTATGTGCCCGTCGAGAGAAAGATTGAAGAGTAAGCAGAATCTGTTTTTAAAAGCAAAGGTGAAGAACAACGCAGGCCCTTCAAGTAAAGAAAGAGTGTCTGCGTTGTTATTGAACAAGGACCGCCATGAACGCGGTGTATGGTGAAGGGACAGGAGCGGAAAAGCAAGCCTGGACTAGCGAATTTTCTGCACAGATCGGAGTTAATGACGCACGTTGCATGATAAGATAAGATGGCATCTTTACCACAAACCATCATGGCTACGCAGACGACGTTGACGCTATCCTACGTGTTGTCTCCACCAGAGGAGACGAATTGGCCACCCTCACTCGCCCCAAACGGTGCGCATTCCTTTGCAGTCGATGCCAATAAAGCGAATCTTGGGGAGTATTACGAAGCTGTGCGAAAGTCGATTGCTGTTGCCAAGGAAAAAGTGGGGGAGGAGCTCACAGCGTGGCGAGATGCGGTTGGGAATGCGGAAGCAGGCAAGGAAAAGGCGGCAAAGGCAGCTCGTCCAGAGGAAGAAGAGGAAGAACAAGACGATTCACTCTGAAGCACGCCAGGTTCAGGTAGGCTCAGAGATAACCCATTACATCGCCGCTGAGACACATAGCTAGACCATAAAGTTGTTACACGTAGTCCGCACAAGTCTGTCGTGCAACCCCATTCATGCCTTGCCCTTTCTCTTCAGCTCTTCACGCTCCTCAGCCATGATGTCCGCGTCGATCTTTGCACCCCTCGATGGCTCGTTCCCGTGGAATGTCGCGGGGCCCAAAGGATCCACCCTTGGATCCGCACCAGGGCTTTTCGAGCCCTGTCCGTGAGCAAGGTCCATGGAATGCTGGTGTGCTTCTGCCAACCGTTCTCCAATCTCCCTCTCGCTCCTACACAAGTAGAATCAGCTCTCAAGCGCGCCAACGATTGTGAGGAACAGGAGCATACAGCTGGTCGATGTCAATGTGTTGTTTGTCGGGGACGTGCTTGCTGGGCAAGTTGTGGCCCGTGTGCTTGTAGGTGCTGACGACCAGCGCGAAGACGCAAGATGTTAGCCGATTGGTGATTCTGGGATGCTGGAGACGCACCGCTGTTCATGGTCGTTGTATATCTGGGGGTTGCCCACCTTGGACATCATTGCGCCTGAGCTGCGATGGCCAGTCATGTTTTATGCGTTGGTGGAATGAAATATATAGGGGGCCAGCATCACATGGTCCAATTCAAAATCAAACCCAAAGTACGACAACCAACATGAGTGTAGGAACCACCGGCCTGCATCTCCGCCTGGGCACTGCACAGATGCAATAGCACTTGGACGTGCCAAAAAAACGTTTTTCTTCGCCCTACTTTGGCACAAACCACCGTGAGGCATGGCTTGTAATTTGACCGAGTGCGTGAACAAGAAAAACAGAATCCAGTTCAAGTTGTGTTTTTGTTGTGTGTCACGTGCAAGCTTGCGGGCCATCTTTGGTGAGAGCCATTGATGCAGGTAATCTTTAGTTTCAGTCGTGTTGGGTAAGTCGTCCAGGTGTTTTTCGCACCAAACCGCACATTCAATTCGCTTTCCGCAAAGTTGTCCACGCACATGTAACATATTCGCATCTGACAGAGCCGGTCATTGTCTCCCATCGTCGCATCTCCTCCAAAAGATGGCAAATTACTCTTCGTCGTTCGACCGTTCGAACTATCTCACTGTGCGCAGTAGTGACACATTGTCCGCTGCAGTTGTCATTCGCGACAAGGTTCCCGTTGGACAAGACTGGTTTGTATCGTATCAGCCGTTGACTGACCTGAAACCCCCCTTGTCCTCCAACAGAACGCCATGTCCAAGCATGCAGTAATGTCTTTCTCGGAACTGTTCGTGCTCGCGTCCAAGGACTCAACTCCGGATGAGTCGCAAGTTTGTTCAAGGCAGCATTTGATCGAACCGATTGAACTCTCTGGTCGGTGCTGTTTCTGTTCTTGTCGGTGTCTTGCAGTTCTCCAAGCTGCTCACAACGCAAAGTCCATAAAGTCTATCGTCTTTCCCTTGTGTGGTAGTAGCCTCAGTTCCCCAAGGTCTCGTTCATACTCCTATGTAAGGGTACCGAGGACACTTTGGGGGGTTTCTCAATAGGTATCCTCGCTTCGTTCTCTGGTCCGCCAACAAGATTCTGGGGGCTGTCCGTGAACGCGACTCCATCGACAAGAAAAGGAAACGAAAAGCACGAACGTCGTCTAAACCCTGTAATAACCCAGTCGACCCTCTTCCTAAACATGACCTTGGCACTCGAATCGGGCGTCATCGCCGTTCCGACAAACAGCATCTGCGGCCGCGTCGCAGCGCGGGAGACAGTACCACGCGTGTCGACCGTGTCCAAACACCAGAAAATCGGGCGTCATGAAGACGAAGTGGGCCATACGGTTAATTTCATCGTTATTAAAGGAGGATTACCATACAATCATGCATTAGGGCCCCTGGTACTGGTGGACGAAGTGATGTTGGATGCTCTCGCCGCTCTCTTGGCGCATGTCGGTGAATCGGAAAGGCTCGAACACGTGGGCGTTTGGGTAGAATGCGTCGTCATAGTGGACCGTACGGGTGGCGCCGGCGACGATGGTGCCGTCCGTGCACGCCATGCGTATCAGACTGACTAAAACTAGAGTCATATCAAGGTTGTTGAACGTGTAAAGACACGCACTTCCGCTAAAGCCTTGCATGCGTTCGCTCTCTCGGAGGAAGCTATCTACTTTGTGCATCTTACCCAATGCGGCCTTGGACCATCCAGCTTTGTCAACAATTGCTTCGACCTCTTCGCGAAGTGGTTGAATATATCGGGGGTTCGCGGTGAGGTAGAGAAGCGCGTTGGTGAAGCTCTACGTGACGTTCTCAGGTGAGCGTTCTCCGGGCTATGCAACGTACTGCAGAAGCGGACTACCCACGAAACCCGACGAAAACTTTGAAGAACAGAGACAAGGCGTGAATAGCCACAAAACCGACTGACAGCACGCGCGTCATCAGCGACTTCAACTCTGGACGATCCATTCCTCTCCCAATGTTGCCCTCTCAACAAGGGTATCTAGTTCCCGCTACCAGTTCTTGACCGTTCGTATCTGTGTTTGGTGAGACGTCTTCTGCAATTCAATTCCTTCTTTCAGAGGTAGTAATACTCAGAGGCGTTGATGCGGCACCCACACGCATTGGCTCCGTAATGGAGCGCCAGTGAGACACTGCTTCCATGGTAAAGTGTATCCCGGGCCTGCCAGTCTTTGATTCCTGTTTCAAAATTTTGCGACCTTGGCTTCCATCGACAACTTCGTCTTACAGGCAGAAACGAGAGAATATACTGAAAATCTCTGACTGACTTGCGGATCTCATTCACAATCTCCTATCAACTATGGCTCTATTCCTATCACAGACGAGTCGATATCGCCTGTTCAGACCGACTCGGGCCATTCACATGTCTGATTCACAGCCAAGGGCGGCCTTCGCCCGTCCGCCGCGGCCCATTACGCAGTTCACCGTTGCTCCGCCGCCTCAAGATCGTATTCCGAATTTGTGGCACAGACTACCAAGGAAGTCCGGCGAGACGTATAAGTAGCGGGGAGGAGCCAACATCCGCCACGCCGTCTTTTCCTTTTTCCCTCGTCTGTCTCCACGGTGACCCATGGGTATTCTTGTGGTCCAACAGACCTTTCCCCGTACAGAGGAACGAAATGCGCTCCTCTTCCCACGACTCAGAAACTGGCAACACGCAGGCGTATTGGGACGCTCCCGCCACTCTGGCCATTGGGTGGGCCGCAAGGACGCACGCCATTTTACCGCAAATCAGAGATGGAGCAGGATTGAAAAGGTGGGTTCAGACCAGTTTGAAAAGTGATTCATACTGACTTGCCACATTTGACGTTCACCCTCCATCTGCATCACGTTGTTACGTTCATGATCACTACTCCCTAGGCTGTCTATTTGTCGTCCACGTCCACCACCCTGTCTCGCACATGAAAATGAGATGAATTCGTGCTGAAAGTCAGGAATGACTTTCATCATGAATCCATGTCCCTTTCTGGTTATACGGACGTTCACAAGCGTGACCAGTCTTTATATAATCCTAGGTATGTTTTGTATCGTATCGGGCTGCTCTACTGGTTACACAGGCACGCTGGGGTTGGATGTAAGCCTTGCGTTCCACTAACACTCGTGCTCATTGTCAATTCCGACCGTTTTGTTCCTGGCACGAAACGGTAGATACTCGTGCTGCATTTGCAACATGAATATCTACCGTTTCCTGGCAGCATTGGAAGGGATGCTGTTCAGGCTTCTACCTATCCCTCTCCCAATGTTGCCTGGGTCTTGGCACACGCACTCAACAAAAGTAATCTAGTTTTGCTACCGGTATTCTGAGATTCTATAGCATACCTGTGTATATACATCCCACGAGCGCAATCCAAACCCCCTTTTCCAAAGGTATTGCGTGATAAGGTGCGATGTCGTCCCATTTTCGCAACGCTGCATCCTGGATCAGAGTGAGAAGTGCCATACAATCGGCATTCGCATCCCGGAACTGGATGTATACTATGACTCGAATTCGCGGCACGAGGCCGTCAAACCTGATATGCTTACCATGTGGTAGCGCAAGTTGTAACCGTACGCCGTAGTCACCCCGTTGGCCGTTCCGGGAAGAGAGACAGGGCACATAACAACCGAGGAGGAAACGAGCATGGACTCCCTCATCCGGCGGTACCAATATCATCCAATGCAACTCGCTGGATTCGCGC
Organism: Tubosaeta aff. heterosetosa; assembly: GCA_038094375.1. Taxonomy (NCBI): domain Eukaryota; kingdom Fungi; phylum Basidiomycota; class Agaricomycetes; order Boletales; family Boletaceae; genus Tubosaeta; species Tubosaeta aff. heterosetosa. The sequence goes on along the minus strand of JBBPUC010000120.1, from coordinate 24,711 downwards.
ATTTGTCACCCAACTACATCCATGTCGGCTGCGCTGTCGTTCACTTTGATTTTTATATCAAGAGAGCAAAAACAGACCAGGCATGTACTAAATCTGTGTCGGGTGGCGTCCCACGCATCGCTCATTCTCTTCCCGTACGGCAACTCACTAGCAATTTGGCCAACTGTCCTATTTTCGACTCTCCGAAATTCGGATCGCTATTACACATGGAATCGGAATGCAGTCAACTAATATTTCCTTGGTTAGCGTCATCTTGGACAATATCTTGGAAAATCAACTGAGCCCAGCCGACCAAGTCTTCCTCGCCTCTGCTCTTTACGGTGCGCCTAGCCTCAACCCGCGATCCTCGCTCGTCCCCTGCGCGCGGAATCGAAAGATGAGTACGGTGATAGTCTCATCGTCATGAATTCTGACTGCTTTGAAGTTGATGTCGTTGCCAGTCTGACATTCGATTCAACATTCATGAAAACTGACTACTGCGTTCGCAATTTGAGAGGTGTGTTTACGATTGCGTCTGAGTCTCAGCTTTAGCACCGCTTCCACGATGTGTCCGAGACGGCCGTAATTGCTCGTCATTGTCGGATGTTCACGTGTCTTGTTGGCCAACCAGCGGGAACAAGCTGTATTCATGTCTGATCGTACGGAATAGGATGGCATTTGCAACCGATACCGACGACCTGCTCCAAAACCTAATATTATGCCGAATAATACCAGTGCGTCAGTTTCAGGTCGTATGATTTTTTTCTTTTTGGACAAGAATTATCTTGAGCCTTCGCCTGCCCACCACGGTTCTTACGCAATATTGCGTTCGCATCATCGCAGTCCCCCCATTGAGCATTGAGCGACTCGGATCTGCTCTCCTAGATGTAACACGAATCTCACTTCCCTTTTGTCTATTCGCCGCCGTTCTTACACGGTACTCATCGCTTCCTGTTGCAGTCGAACGTATACTATTGCATTCCAAATGTGCTGCCATGGGATCCCACGCAGAGGTATAAGCAGTACTTGAACGGGACTCGTCACTCAGCACGCTGCGAGTCCTCTTTTCTTCCCTTTCTGTACACGCATCGTTTCCAGTGGCGCAGTGACCTAATTGCGTTCTTGTCATGGAACTCCCTTTTGCTGTGTGCACCGGAAGGACGTAGAGTCGTGTTGGAAGTTTCGTGGGATGGTTCCGACACGAGTGCATGTCCGGTCCTATTGGGCCAGTTTGAAAGTGATTCAAGCTGACGTGCTACATTGATGCAGCGTTCTTCCGCCTTCCACGGCAGCATTGTTCGCTCCTGGGCTACTGTCAGAATCTTGATCGCTAACACGAGGTAGATTGGTGTTGGCATTCAAGTGAGTGGCTTGTTGTTTTCTGATCGTACGTTGACCATGCTCGTTTACCCTGGCCAGTTTTGGATTTGATTCCTAGTACGTTTGCATGTCTATGATGACCTAGGCTGCTCTAACGGTCGCGCAGATACGTTGCATTACTTTGTGGACTGAATGCTGAGGCCTGGAGTGTATAGTCGACGGTTAGTCTTGCCACCTTTCCACATCGTGTCTACCTTGCCCATCATTCCTGGCACAGAAACGAGACACTTTCATGCCGGCAATACCTAATCATGAATTTGTGCTGTTTCGCGGCAAAGTTATTCCGAATGAATCACGATTGAATGGATCTAGTTTGAGGTAGCCATTGCTTATTATAGATGTGCAAGAATGGCGCCATCCCCGACATATCGCATATTTGTGCAAGACCTTATGGTCAGGTTCGCCTCGCAGCCTCCAGGAACTAGACTGGGATAAATATCAAGTAACTGAAGCCAGAAGGTATGCTCTACAGCATCTACACGGCTACAAGTAGATCGTTACGAGGGTGTCCATAAATAAAATCCAGGAAACAATGGGATGAACTAAATTGGGGTGTCGCAGTGTGAATGAGATGAAGCAGTCCGTTTGCAAAAAGAAGGTAACGTGGAGGCGAGACGCAAAAAGCGTTCATACAATAAGCGGGCCCTTGAAACCGTCGCCGCGCCGCGCCGCTAGCACACCACGAACAGCCACAACCACGATCGTCAATGTTACAATGATCCTAATGAGGTAAAATAAGGAAAACGTGAGATGCATCAAGAGTCTTCTTACCAAATTAGCCAGGCGAAACCCTCGAGGGCATTCAGTTGTCCGCAGTAAACAAAGACAGTGGAGCTAAGGGGGTTTGAGTCGGAAGTGACCAACAGTGCCATAAACGAGTGCTTACCCGCAGTTGAGTCCACCGCCAAGAGTTGCGGTGATACTAGCTGCGCCAGCAGTCCAAAATATCCATGTGATGAGTAAGCTGTGTCCTGTCAGCCAAACGAGCAAGGAATGGAAGCAAACAGTCCTTACAAGCAAATATAAGACGCAACACTGTTCACCACGCTATCTGCCATGACAAAGAAGAAGACCATGTACAACGCAGACAGAACCACGGTCCATATGGAAGCAAAGAGGAGAAAGGCGGTGCGATCGCGTTCGTCGGTGCTGAAGTAGTTGTGGTTCTGGTTAAATCGGGCGACGAGATAGGCGGATATTGCCAGCTACGAGACCATAAGATTAAAAGGTGACTTTAGAACAGCCGTGGACGTACTTCGATGATACTGAGAATAATGAGAGATCCGAATACAACTATGCGAGGTTTCAGCCGCATCGCTGCAGAGAGAGATGGGTCTTACTCGGATGACCCTTGCGAATCCAGTCTTCAAAAGCCATCTGGAATAGAATATCTTATCTGAGGTGGTCGTAAGTTCGTGCAAGATCGTCGAGGAAGGTGAATGAAAGGAAAAGACGGGCACAGTTGAACCTGACAATGTGGCTGTGTCGATATTCCCACTCTCTTGTGACGTCACGCAGTGATTATTGTACAAGTGATTGGCGACACACAAGAAAAACATGAGGGGGCGTCCGAAATCAAAAGACTCTACTTATAGAAGACCCTTCGTCAGGAACACACACCCGCTCTCCTGGACGCAGATCGCTGCAGACAATCTTTGGGTTCACAATGCGGAATTTGTCCAAGGTCGAGTTGTGCTGACGAACAATGTTCCAGCAGGTATCACCAGGTTGAATGGTATGCGGTATCGTTGTGCTGGGACAGGGAGCAGGTGTGGCAAGAGTCGGAGAAAACGCGAGCCGCCAGACAAGTAAAAGAATAACCGCGACGATAAGAAAGAAAGGGAAGAGTGTGCGATAAGCACCGCCGCGGAGAAGATGACGAGAACCGTGCTGAAACAGGTGGCATGGGTTAGTTGAACACGTATCCAGGGGAGCGTGTACATACTTCATCTACTGCAAGAGGTTGGTAACCATCACCACGAGCGGGAGCTGCTTCGACGTCGTTGTCACTCTCTCCTGCAGAGAGGGTGATGGGAAGCTCTGCGACTATGGCACCAAATCAGAACCGTCGTCACAACATGAGTGGCACACGAATACCTTGGGTCAATTCTCCGAACTCGGAGCCTTCAGGACCTTTGTACACAAGACCCTCTCGGTCACGAAAGTAGTAGGACCCAGTGTCGCTATCATAGCCAACGCGCTTCACTCCCTCTGGTAGTCTATAGTCGTCCTGAGAGTCAAATGTTAGTCAAAGAGGAGGCTATGTGGAGAACTGACGTGCCTCGTCGTACTGCGTCCAGCGCCCCATGTGAAGGTTGCTGAGGTGGTCCGGCCAAAAACTCGGCAACGAAAGGAAAGCAGTGAAATAAAGAACGGCAAATCCCGAATAAAAGGTACCACTCGCTGAATGGTTCAACTACGGGGACAGCTACGCTGTTTTTTAGAAAGAAAAATAGAAGGAAAACGGTGGTAAGTAAGTAGGTCTTATTGATGGAAACGATACATCAGACGAGTTAATGTTGCATCAATCGAGTCGTCGTGTAGGCGTACAAAAAAGGAAACGTAGCCAGCACTTGGTTCAAACTGCTCGCCATGGCCGACATCCAGGTTCCTCCAATTCCTGCCCAAGCAGACCCAATTGTACCCGATGCTGACTCCCAGTCTCCAGCTCCAGCTGAAGTCGCTTCGGAGACCCTGTATATCCAAAATCTGAATGAAAAGATAAAGGTCGATGGTCAGCATCTCTGTTGATCTCCCGCTTCAACAGTTTGACGGTCACTTCCAATCAGTGCTCAAAGCATCCTTGCGGGGCCTTTTCAAGTCCTATGGCGAGGTTCTGGATGTTGTCGCACACAACAATCTGCGCATGCGTGGTCAGGCATTCGTCTCGTTTGCATCACCCGAAATTGCCGCAAAGGCAATGAGAGAGGTCCGGGGATTTCCACTCTACTCAAAACCTATGGTAAGGCACCACGGGATGACGATTTATCACTAACATTATCATAGCAAATATCGTTTGCAAGGACCAGATCAGACGCGGTCGTCAGGCATTTGGATGCTGAGAACTTTGAAGAACACAAAGCTCGGAGAGCCGAGCACAAACGTATGCCGTTCTCACTCCTTCATTGCGCGCATCTAATCTATATTCGATAAGGAAAAACACGCTACTCCAATCCCCTCAAGCAAAAGTTCCGCGCAAAAAGAATGGCTGCAGAAAGTTGGCTCGTTCCCGTATGTGTTTTCTGTTTGGCTGACCCTTGTTATTAGTGGATGGCGCTGCGGCGGTTCCAGCACCCAAACGACCGGCTGTACAAATGCCAGACGAATATCTCCCGCCCAACAAAATTTTGTTCTTGCAAAATCTCCCCGAAAGCGTTACCAAGGACCAACTCATGGCTCTTTTCTCTCAGTTAGCTATTCTCCCGCTTTTAGTCCCCACCTTTGACACCCATTCGCCAGATACCCCAATCTATACGAAGTGCGTCTTATTCCTACAAAACGAGACATCGCATTTGTGGAATACATGGACGAATCGAGCGCGGGGATTGCCAAGGACGCTTTGCACAACTACAAACTCGATGGAGAGAACAAGATCAAGGTCCATCCTTCCCCTGCTGTTTACCTTTTACTCAACCATTTTACAGATCACGTTTGCACGCAAGTAATGCTTATTGTATTGTAAGCCTTCTGTAATACAACATAATCTCTATCTTTCTTTGGCCTCTCGCCCTCTTTGTGAACTTTTACGCGTGACAGCAAGCACCGTGTCATATATTGCCTTGAGACTTTGCGAGTTGGTGCCTCGCAGAATTCTGCCGTATTATCTTCGTCGCCACTGCGGATCCCAACCAAGCGCGCACCAACTGTTTGTCTCTGGCCAACGCATCTGAGCACTTTTACCTCGCACTTCTACCACATCAACACACGTCACTTTGAAACTTCAAACGATATGCCCATCATATTTGTGCGCGAGCAATACTTGGAACTTGGAATGGCCTTTTGCTCACGTCGTTTTTTTCTTTCTTTTCTGCACAAAACAGGAGGACGAAGACGAATATTTAGAGGGGATGGACATCTTTACAGAGCAAATAAGAGCCATGGGTGCGTATCGAACGCCGTCAGGGTCCAGCTGGTCGCCCAGACGCCTCTGTCCTCCATTCCTTAGGTTCGGAAGCCCCAACGATTGGCACCGACTTGTCAACATCTGTCACCTTATCGGAGCGCACGCGAGCATTGTCAATCCAAAGGTCGACGCCGTCAAACGGCTCTTTGTCGCCAATGGACGTCGATTCTGGCTTGGAGAATATGCAAGGTATGTTGGCCTCTCCTCGTTTCCCCATTGATCTCGGGCGCTGATACACCCGATCAGTCGACGAGGGTGCGTCTTTCTCGAGCGGGCCCCCTTTGCTATCTCATACTCATATCGATCTATAGCAATCAGTCCCGCTCCCACTAGAAGAGTGTCACCTACGGGGGCTACGCATTCCGTTGCCGTCCCCTCCAAAAGACCTACCGATACGTATGACCGCCTAGGTCTGAGTTCGCCATCCCCCTCGCCGAGCGCCTTACCTCAACCCGCAAAACGTCACAAGGTCCCGCGAGAGCGCGAACCCGACTTTGGCTGCGAGCTTGAACCCTTCCTCATCGCCCATGACTCCTCGGTCCAACCCCTCCTTGACGAGGGCGATCTTGCCTGGGGAACGATATACGAAATCGCACGTGGCATCACCAAGAAACAGTGGGCGTGGTCCTCGGTTACCAGGGAGAAGCTTGCACAACTCCGCGGAACCAATGCGCAAGCCGCACCCCGAGTGGCAGCCGTAATGCACGGGCGCGTGGTTCCTCGGGCGCCCGCGGAGCAGCTGTGGTGCGTTTTTTTCTCATCGCGCTTATCCGACGCAACGTTGACGCGTGTCGCACGTAATAACCAGGTTTGAGTACGACCGCGAGCAAGAGGCTATCATGGAAGGAGAGCACCGCGGACTAGGCGGTAAGGGTGCGTGGAAGGGCAAGGAGAACTGGTATGGTGGCCAGATCCAGCAAGTCGGCCGGCTCGTTTGGGCGCAAGGACGACCTCCCTCGATACAGTTGGAAAAGCCGGAAGTTCGCCGGTCTCACCGGTTCTCTCGGTACCTCGGCTCGCGCCGAATACTCCAAGTCCGCGTTGCGGATGACCTTCTGCACAAACATGGCAAAGATGTCCGTGACTTTTTGAGCAAAAGAAAGTTTGTACTCTGTGGGAGAACTTTCTTGCCGTTTCATGCCAAGGAGGGAGGTATTTATATGGTGGAAACAAACCTGGACTATGAAAGGGTGGCAAACTCGGCCGATGGTGATCAATACCGCCCCTCTCTAGCTGAATTCATCAAATGGCACAATCCTTGGAATGGCAATCATAAGCAGGTAGGTCTACAATCTCAATTCAGACTAGTATTGATGTTTTAATCTTAGCCAATCAGCAAATGGTCAACTAGATGGGCTTTGGGCTTGTCAACATCAATTCCAACCATTAAGCTAAAACCATCACATATTAAAGAAGAGGAAGATATATGTAATGTTATTTTCATGTTATTTTTGATAGATGATAATTTATTTTTTAGGTGTAAACCCTAATGATAAAAAACCACCTGCAGAGGAATGTTTTACAGATGGCTGTGGGTACATCAATGGAGCAGCTCTAACCCAGATTATGAAAGCAATGGGATATGCTAGTAGACCTACAGCTGTTCAGGGTAGGCTTGGAGGATCTAAGGGGATGTGGATGCTTCACCCTGAGCTTCTTCAGCAGGTACCAGAAGGTGATGCAAAGATTTGGACTAGACCTTCACAAACCAAGATCAAAAAGGAGGTTTTTGATGATGCATGGTTAATCTTTGACCTTCTTGCACCATCTCGAGTTTTTGGGCCTAGTCATTTATCTTCCCAAACCTTGATCAATCTCTCTTACAATGGGATTGATCACCAGCTTCTAAAAGAGCTGATGTCATTGGGCATGCAAGAGGAAATCCAGCCCTTCATTGAATGGACTCAACCTCATTCCATGATTATGGTATGGAAGGCTGTGGAGAAGGCTGGAAAGGTCATTGTTAGCAGGTTAAGAAGACAGTTCTCAGGACAGGCTCGTGCATTGGGTTTAGGTCAACTTAGGCCTTTAGAAAATCAAGATCAAGAGAGTGAGGATTTAGAGATCAAACTGGAGGAAGAAAATGATGAGCAAAATCCTCATCATCTTCAATCTTTACCTGACTCTGGTCACAAGTCATCTTCTGGGCAACCACATACTCTTCATGAGTCTGTGCTGGAGTTAATCCAAGCTGGGTTTCACCCTCTCAAGTTGGATTATCTCTTCAACAAGCTGGAAATCATCATCACTCTGGTCCTAGATGACTATCTGGAGAAGTTCCATATTCCTATTATGGAATCTTGTGAAGCCTATATTGTTCCTGGTATTTTTTTTCCTTAATTAGTATTCTTTTGACTGAAAATGTGTTTAGATCCTTATGGTGTTTTGGAAGAAGGCCAAATTCACTTTAAGTCTTCTGAGCCAATCATCAATCACAAAACTGGAGAACAAACTAATATTGTGTTAGGTGATGTTCTTGTAAGTGTTTTTTTTTGGATACTACTGTTGGTTGTTTGTTGATTTGATTTCAAGGTATCTAGAAACCCAACAAGGCTTCCCTCTGATGTTCAAAAGGTATAAATTATTATATCTTTTAAATCTAATGGTTTATGACAAAATATAGGTTAAAGCTATTGCTCATTCAAAGTTGGGTAACTACTTTGATGTGATTGTTTTTCCTATCAAGGGAAAACAAACTTTAGCAAGTTATCTTGGTGGTGGAGGTAAGCTTATTGTTTGTTCTTTATATCAAATATTAATACTACTTCTTTTTATTAGACTATGATGGAGGTAAGTAATTGAAAATTCAACTTGACTTTTCTAACTTCCTTTATTTACAGATACAGTTATGCTTAACTGGAACAAATCACTAGTAGAGCAATTCAGAGGATCTCCTCTCTGTTCTGCTCCTGCAAATCTCTCTGAATTCTTTGAAAGAACAGTGGAGAGTGTTAGAGCATTTGATAACAGACTAAAGCCAATACAGCCAAAGCAAGCCCAACAAGAACTACAAAATATTCTCTTGTTAGGAGCTGCTGAAACAAAGGTAGGGCTCTACTCAAATTTTCATGACTCTGCAGTCTATGAATGTGGGTATGGAAGCCCAGAAGCTATTAGGCTTGCATATATGTAAATCTTCCTCCTTTCTTTAGATATACTGTTTACACTTGGCTCAGGTTTACTACTTGTTTGGATGCAAGCAAGACAGGACTTCGAGTCAAGGAGGATGTCTTCAAGAAAGATCAGCATGACTGGATATCTAAGAAGCCCTGGTACAAGGGGAAGCTTGAACAGGGAAAGCCAGGCAGAGGGGAAAAAGATTCTCAAATACCTCCCAAGTTGCAGAATGGTTCATTTATTCTTGATGTCTTGATGGAGGAGGGAGAGAAGCTGAGGAAAGAGGCCCTTCAAAACTATAAGGCCCTTAATGTCCATTCAAGTAAAGAGGACCAAGACTTGAATAGGCCTTGGAATGCAGCAAGGACCAGAGCTGCAGAGGCAGCAGCTATTGGCTTCAGAGGGTTCAAGGACAACTTGGCTGACATCAATTCTCATGTGGAGGAAGCACAGGGAAAATATCAAAGGGCTATAGTCATGTCCAAAGACTCATCATCAAAAGGCCAATATTATGAGAGTGTGGCATCCTTCTTTGCAGAGAAGCCTCATTTCAGACATTTTGTTTTCTTTTCTGATGAAGATGTACAGACTTTGAAGGCATCATGTGCCGCTACAAAGTCTCTCACGTTTGCATTTTCGGTTGCATTCCGCGACCTTTGTGCCATCAAGTCTCGTGCGACCGGTAACATTCCCGTGGCGCACGAGTTTGCTCAGTGCATGACCATACCTAGTGTTGTTACTCGCACACTATCCCAGGTTTATGATTCCCTTCAGGTACCAGGTTCTGAAGATTGAGCTGATGTGTAGGACTCGCTTCTACCATTTTTTGTCATGCGTAACTTCGTTGTGTTGTGAAATGTCATAGCTTTCCTACTTGCGGACACGGCCGCACAACAGCCGCGGTGTGAATTTGATTTGCTACTTGAGAAACCAGTGCTTCTTGTTAACCAAGACCTTCAAGATCCCACACAACTCTCCGTCGACGTTCCTGCACTCCCATTCTCCATGTCCTACAAGATTTTCTGTCTAGGTAACCCTCTTCTCGATTTGCAGGTTCGAGACGGAGAGGAACTCTTGAAAAGCTATGATCTTAAGGCCAACGATGCGATCCTGGCTGGCGAGAAGCATCAACCGATGTATGTCGATTTTGCTCCTCTGATTCTCCTCGCACGCTGGTCTCATGCCCGCTCACCCTCAGCTACGACGAGATCGTGAAAAAGCACAAGGTGACATACGTCGCAGGTGGAGCGTCCCAGAACGCTGCGCGTGGGGCTGCTGTGCGTAGTACGACGATCCTGTGCGATGCTTGTGATCCTGACGACCGTACGGCTAGTACGTCCTCCCTCCCAACTCAGTGGTGTACACGGGCTCCGTCGGCAATGACGGGCTCGCCAATCAGTTGCGGGAAGCGAACAAGCGCGAGGGGCTCGCGGAGGTGTACCAGGTCATCGAGGGCGAGGAGACTGGTGCGTGCGCTGTGGTCATCACTGGGCACAACCGGTGCGTCGATTAGATCGTGGGTGCCGATTGAAGTGTGACTGCGACCTAGGTCGCTGGTGACGACGTTGCGCGCCGCTGAAAAGTTCAAGGCGTCGCACCTCGAGTCGCCCGGGGTCGCCCCGCTCGTAGAGGCCGCCGAGGTGTTTTACGTCGAGGGCTTCTTCCTCACGCACGGCCTTGACTCGGTGCTCGCCCTGGCCAAACACGCGTCCGAGAAGAAAAAGGTGCGGTCACCCGTCGTCGCATGCCCTTGCCACACTCACGCGCACATGTCGACCGTGCCCGGGCGCAGACGTTTGTGCTCAACCTCTCCGCGCCGTTCATCCCCCAGGTCTTCTCCTCGCAACTCACCAAAGTCCTCGAGTACACCGACATCCTCATCGGGAACGACAGCGAAGCCCTCGCGTTTGACGAAGCCATACTCAACTCGGGCACGGAGGAGCTGGGCGAGATCGCGTTCAACATCGCGAGCTACCCCAAGTCGAACGATAAGCCGCGCGTCGTGATCATCACGCAGGGTTCGCAAGAGACGGTCGTCGTCACTCACGGAGAGAACCCCAAGGTGTTCCCGGTGACGCCGATCTCGGACGACAAGATCGTGGACACCAACGGTGCCGGCGACGCGTTTGCAGGCGGGTTCCTCGGCGCGTACGTCTCTGGCAAGTCCCTGGATGAGTCCGTCGAGGTCGGGCACAAGCTTGGTGCCATGTGCGTGCAGCAGGTGCGTGTTCTGTGGTGTTCTGTGGTGAGCTTGCGACGAGGTGTTTCTAGGTCGGCCCACAGTTCCAGTGGCCCAAGGTCAAAGTGCTCTAATAGAAGAAAAATTGGCGTGTATTTGATACCATGTATCGTCTCCCACCCTCGCTCTCAACAGCGAGATATTTTGTATCTTCTACCTCTTCTAGAGTCCGGCATAACCACGTGTAGAATGCAGATCGTGATATCATTAGTGGAGCAAGCGTCTAAGAATATTCTACAGTATTCGATGGTCGCTCCGTCCCCACGCGCCAGGTGCAAGTAATGTAGTGTCCACAGCCAAAAAAGGTCGCCAAAGAAGACTATGAGTGTATATGTCAAATAATACTATGCGTAGAGTACAGGTTCATGAAGGGGGTGGAGAGGCAAGAGACTCCTGTCCCAGAATCAGGCGCATTAGATTAAGTACCGTAGATGTCGCGTTGCTTGTACTGACCTGCGTCAATAACTCGGCTGGCACAAGACAGGTCAAATGTGGAACGACGAAAGGAAAGATGAAACTGACCTGGGTTTAACATGGGTTCACCATCCTCTGTTAGTATTTGTTCCATCTCGAGCGGTGGAGACGCAAAGGGATTGTCTTGACTGGGAGAAAGAAGACTTTGAACGATTGATTCGCTGTCGCTACCATTGCTGTCCCCATTTGATGGATTGCATGGAGCTGGTGACGCATGCTGTGCATGGCTTGAAGACGACCGTTTGTGTGGTATTCTTGGTCCCTCAGCGGAGGATTCTCCATCTGTCACATTCAAGATTGCGTTGACAAATAATCCGGTAAAGTGTATAAACGCTCACTGTCAGCATTACTCGTCGAAGGTGATACTAAGGAAGGGTCAATGATGGCAGTTTCGTGGTCAGGAGTCTCGGACGGATCTTCCATTCTGACATGGTCGAGCGAGGGGTCGACAGCTATTATGGGGCTCCCTCGCGATGACGATGGTTCACCGTTGCTAGAGGAGCCGACGCCATTCGGTATCTGTTGGTGGGCCATAACATCAGAAGGATGCATCATAGCACCGGGGCGATAATATGGTGGCGTGTTATAATAGGGATGAGGGTAACCGGGATGGATCATGTGTGGGGGAGGCGGTTGTGTACCATCGCCAGCCCAAGGAGGTGGCCAGCTGGCTTGATGTACCCGCGTTGCGGACGTAGGAAGACCGACGGCTGGAGGATAATGCCCATCGATCACCATGCCCGGGGGAATCATGACTACGAAGAGTCGTATCAGGGCATATGAAAGAGGCGCATATACTTACCACCTGGAAAGGTGTGCTGACGGTAATAGCTTTGTGCACTAGCTGGAGGGACCGTGGCTGGGGGCAGGGGTGTGTGTGCCGCAGGATTCTCCTTTGATGAGGGGGTTCTGCTGCGGCTGTTCGATCGTGAAGCAGAGGAACGAGGAGGCTCGTCGCCGGTCGACTTGCGTCTGTCTACGGAATCGGTGGACTCGATCACGACGCCATTGTGTCTGGCAGACGGGTGAACGAATGATGGAGAAACAAGCGACATGCACTGACCTCGACTTTTGATGCCTTCTCAGCGCGTCGGTCTGGAATGTTGTCAGTGGGCACACGAAGCGAACGAGGAGCCACAAACACGAGTGAACCTGGCGTCACACTGGGGACAAGCACTGCGGAAGGTGTGTGTATGCGTGCCCCTATAATTAGTGTAACACGTACAATCCGGGCACAGAATGGAGTTTGGTTGTGCGTTGATGTCTCTTGAGATCGGCCTCCCTCGCAAACTGTTTGTTACAACCATTGATACTGCACGGCCATACGGCAGCATCTGAGGGCTTCTTGACCGAGGGTTTGTCGTGAAGTTGAGTCTTTTTCTTGTGAGCGTCCTTCCTCTGCTCAGGCTGCGATCCGATTAAGACCAGGCGCGGGCACGGACAAGCTGTGAACAATGAACGTGACGCACTGTCTGCTTTGATTGTCGGACCATGTCTTTTCACTCGAAAGCTCGCTCAAGGATCTCAGCGCGACAATGCCTTTAGATGTGTTTGCTCGACGCCCCGTCGTTATTCGCGGTGGCTTCGGAAACGGTGGCTGATAATCCCAGGCGGCGATTTATGGCGTGGCGTCCGTTGGCAGTTGCTGTGGCTTTCCTTCGAACCTCGCCCCAAGTCACAGTGTATACATGCACAAATAGATTGTGTAATCAACCCTCACTCCACCTTTTCCTCGAGAGTTAATCCAGAAACGATCGGCCCATCAAAGTAGCCAGGTAGCCTCGTTCCATCTGGTGCGATGCCGCAGTGACTGCAAGGCGCGTTAGACCGTGAAAACCTCAAGATAAGCGTTACTTACTCGACAATTTGCTTCCAGTACGATTCGAATTCAAATTCAAACTCGTAATCGCCATCAAAATCAGCGTCGAGCTGAGCCCGGGGAACGAGTTCAAAGAGGTCTGGGTTGAACCGCATCTATCATAAATGAGTCTGTGCTCCAACATTAGACGGATGTTATATCAAACCTTGTCTCGGGTCACGGGGTCTAGAAAAGGCGAGATGCCTTTATAAAAAAAATTGAGCAAGAGAGGAAGGTTCGTGACGATGGCACGCCCTAGAGTTTCGACATAATGGTGCTGAAGGATCGTAAGCACCTGTCACGTTGGTGAGTATGCTGACGGAAGTGGACCTGATTGGGCGCGTACCTTACTTGCAACGGATATAGATGGATTAGTGCGCAGGGTGGTCGTTTTATAGTCGACGATGATAACCAGGGACTCCTGGCCTGGTGGCATAAGATCCTTCGCCCGTTCCCTGTTTGGCATCGTGTCAGGATATTAACCCCATCCGCCACCTGCTCCGCTTACAACCACCATACGAGATGTCTCAGCTGACGGGGGCTCGTTTCCGTATTTTCTCTTCCAGGGCGCATGTATATAATTGGTCGTCCATCTTTGTCGAACCCTGTAAGGATACTGTAAAACGTATCAATTTGGCATGCCAACCGCGCATCAAAAGTGGAACATACATCTTGCCAGTCTCACACTCTACCTTGACCTGAGAAAACGATAGCGTGTTGTCTGATGAGTAAGAGTGTTATCACGCGTCATTCTTGCTCACTTCGTCGGGCGGAATGAGCTCCGGCTGGAATTCCCGCCTCCATTCCAGGGTCGACTTGATTCTCTTCTCAGCATCATGCATTTTCCACTTGGCAGCGCGCATATAGCGAGGTATGGTATCGGGTTTTTGAAGCCATCGAAGTTCCCATTTGTGATATGGTTCCGAAGAGGGTAAGAGAAGGGAGTGAGCATACTATGCAAGGACGCAGGATGGTAAAACGTGCCGAACAAGAATTCGATTAGTTGTACCCAGATTGTAGCTCAAGGGTAACTCACCTCTCGAAGCGCCTCAATCTGTGTATTCTGCTCTTCGGAGTACGTGTAAGGTCTAACCACCGTTCCTAGCTCGGGCACTGTGAGGACTGCGGTGGTAGGCGGCATTGAAGAGGTGTCTACAAACGAGTGCGCTTATACCGCACCAAATAAAAGGGTAAACTTACCTATTACTTAAATGAACCTTGAGCCTAGATTTCGTTCCACATGGTGACCGTCGCTGTTCCCTCATATGTGGTGTATCCTCCCGGATCCAAGGGCTACACCTTTAAAACGGAGTGTGCATTTGACAAGGAGGTATTTTCTTATTCATTCCGTCGCGATCAACAAGACTTATCTTCGCGGAGTTCGAATTCTTGGCTGAAATCTACTGTCACGCACTGTCACACGACTCTGCCTCGTCCAACCATGCATTTGATGCATACGCTTGATAACAATGGAAATAGGGTATACACCCTCAAGGTTTGTCTTTTCCCATCATCTCGAGTCGCAGTTGTTGATGGCTGTGTGCAGAAAACTACTGAGGAGGGCAGAATCACAAAATCGGCCCACCCAGGTACGCTCGCGCTTGAGATTTTTGGCTGCTCGCTTCAAGCCCTTGTAGCCCGGTTTTCTCCGGACGACAAGTTTTCTCGCCACCGTGTCACTATCAAAAAGCGCTATGGCGTACTGCCCACGCAACTTCCATCGAAACCCATGTGAGGCCGCTGACAGCACACAGACCCTCGTATGCCAGTAATTACGCAGTTGGGAATTGATCAGTAATTTTGCATGCTCTGCTTGAGGAGGCCCTGGGATTTTACGGCCCCGCAATCTCCGATTCTAGAAGATTATCGTAATTGCCGTCGGATACGGACCGTCGATAAGACGTGATTGATATACGATGGGGCCTTTAAAAAATGCTCGGTCACCAGTCGTATTCGCGTTCGGTGCACGAACCTGTTCGATCATGATGGGATCCGGTTCTTAACCCTTGGGTGCAATGCCGGGACCGATGGCCGAAAGATCACCCTGACAAAGTTCTGACTTGGGTACGGTGTTCTTGGCTCCAAGTCACCGAGTGACTCGCGCCCACCTCGTGGGTCCCATTTTTGGGATCTCCGATTGTCGGAATCATACCCATGGCTGAAACAAATTGTTGCAAAAACGAGGTGAGTGGGTATAGAAGTTGACGAGCATCACCTCGTTGAAAATGCCATTTCACCCTTTCAGTGCCTCGTCTGGAAGCTATAGTACTGGACGCCTCGTACTACCCATATGATGTGCTTATCCGCATGCGAGTATGGTGTGAAAATGCTGTGTGAACACAGGAAGTTTTCCGTGGAACTGGCCCAATGTAGGATGCCGAAACCACTTGGATAGGCCAAGTTTAAGCCAACAGACGTTGCGTCATGACGTTTGGTTGCTCTCATCGTAAGCTGCCCTGAGTCATTTTGGACATTGCGCCGAGCTAAATCATGTGCCCAACCAGAGATGTAAGGGCCAGAAAGGTGCCGATCGACGGAGGATCAGTCAGCGATTGAGTCACTCTAAGGAAGGGTACTGAAAGCCGTAAAGCGAGCCGTTGGCGTCACCATATGGTAGCCCAATGGCAGGGTAAACCGGCTTGTCAACGGTGGGATTACACTGCCGTGTCATCTGCACAGAGTCAGATCGAGAGGAAGTTTTGTAAGCAAACATCAAGGAAAGCTTTATATACTTCACTCACAGTCGGTCAGTATCACCTCCCTGTTGCTCTCTTCGCTTAACATGAACACAAGGACTCGCGCGGTGCATACGGAACACGCCGAAATCCTCGAGGTCGACGCCACCTCTCATGTCGACATTGAGAGGGCGGAGGAAACGTTTAATGAACTTGCGCGACAGCTTTCGAGGCAGTCCGCCGCCCTCGTAGATCGGTCGAAGCAGACGTCGCGGACAGCCTCCGTCTACAGCGGAGACTTGGAAAAGGGCGAAAAGCCCAAGGTCGATGCGCCATTTGACCTTCGGGAGTATCTCACGTCGTCCAACGACGCCAACCAGGCTGCTGGAATCAAGCACAAGCATGTTGGTGTGACCTGGGAGGACCTCGAGGTCAAGGCCATTGGTGGGGCCAATCACAAGGCAAGTAACTTGCATTCCACTACTACCCGATTTGTCTTAATGCAGCTCGCGTAAATAGATATACATAAGCACCTTTGGAGGTTAGCATCAGGGGAAGCTAAATATCCAGATTTGGCTCATCTACTTGCAGATGCCGTGATTAATTTCTTTCTCGCCCCCCTTCTTTGGTTATGGGGCTTCCTCATGCGCTTCGTGCCTGACCGCCAATTACCCACTAAAACTATCCTTCACAAGTACGTGGTTGCCACATACCCATTGAGCGTTAGCTTATCATATGCAAGGTCTTCCGGTGTCCTCGAGCCTGGTGAAATGTGTCTCGTTTTGGGCTGCCCTGGCGCTGGTTGCTCCACATTTCTCAAAGCGATTGCTAATCACCGTGCTGATTATGCCCACATTGGCGGCGACGTTCGATATGCTGGCATCGATGCTGCAGAAATGGCTAAATACTACAAGGGTGAGGTTGCCTATAACCAAGAAGGTACGGTGACAACTGCCCTTGTCATACCAGAAGCTAATCACACATCCAGATGATATTCACATCGCTACATTGACAGTCGCCCAATCATTGGAGTTTGCACTCTCGACCAAGGCACCCGGGCCAAATGGTCGTCTCCCTGGCGTGTCCAGAACTGAGTTTCGTACCACCGTCCAGGATACTCTCCTGAAAATGCTTAACATTTCGCACACTCATCAAACCCTCGTGGGCAACGAGTTTGTCCGTGGTGTATCTGGTGGCGAGCGCAAACGTGTTAGTATTGCCGAGATGATGGCAACACGCGCTCGTGTCCAATGTTGGGATAATTCGACCCGTGGCCTTGATGCATCCACCGCGTTGGATTTTGTAAAAAGTTTGCGCATCATGACTGACGTACTCGGCCAGACCACCTTTGTCAGCTTGTACGCCTCAAATGACCGATCGCTTATGCGTGCTGATTCCCGTTTCTTAGGTACCAGGCCGGCGAGAGTATCTATGAGTTGTTTGACAAGGTCCTCATATTGGATAAGGGCCATCAGGTTTACTTTGGACCTGCCTCGGAAGCTCGTGCTTACTTCGAGAGTATCGGTTACCGGCCCCTTCCGCGTCAGAGCACGCCCGACTATCTAACCGGATGCACTGATCCCAACGAACGCCAATTTGCCGATGGCCGTTCAGAACACGATGCACCATCTTCCCCTGAAGCGCTTGAAGACACCCTCCGAGAATCATCCACTTATGCCAAGCTGCAGCAGTCTCTTGGCGAGTTCAAGCACCGTATGGAGACCGAGAAGGAGGATCAAGATGCATTCCGTGCTGCCGTACTAGCCGACAAAAAACGTAGTGTTTCGCACAAGAGCCCCTATACACTTGGATTCTTTGGTCAAGTCAAGGCCCTCACGACTCGGCAGTTCCGCGTTCGTCTTCAAGATAGCTTCCAACTGAAGACGAGCTTCGGAATGGATACAGTAAGCCTTTTCATCGCAACTCAGACGGATTCTGATCACCCCTCCAGATCCTGGCTCTGGTTATTGGTGGCGCATTCTTGAATCTGCCCAATACAGCTGAGGGAGGGTTCACACGTGGAAGTGTCATCTTTTTCGGAATGTTGACCATCTGTCTGGAAGCCTTCTCCGAGGTATGCTTTCATTCATCGCCCATGTTCATGTTCGATGGGACTCGTTTAGATGCCCTTGATGATGGTGGGACGACCGATAGCAAATAAGCAGATCGAATATGGCTTTTATCGCCCCGCTGCCTTGGTTTTTGCTAACTTCTTTTCGGATATACCATTTTCCGCTGTTAGAGTGTTCATTTTTAACGTCATTGTGTATTTCATGCCTGACCTGTAGGTCGTTTCCCCGGATCTCGTCTCGGTTCATCTGACTTTGCTTGCTAGAGCACGTTCCGCTGGGGGATTCTTCACTTACCACTTGTTTGTTTACCTATCATATCTCGCCATGCAGGGCTTTTTCCGCACCTTTGGGTTGCTATGCATCAACTTCGACAGCGCATTTCGGCTTGCTACATTCTTCCTCCCAAACATGATTCAGTACACGGGATACATGATACCCACGTTTCAAATGAAACGCTGGCTGTTTTGGATTGTATGTCTTGTTTGTTTCTTGTGGGACATCTCTCACTCGTGAACAGAGCTACCTGAACCCATTGTCTTATGCATGGGCCGGAAACATGGAGAACGAATTTATGCGCACGTCGTTGACTTGTGATGGTTCTTACGTCGTGCCCAGAAATGGGCCTGGAATGACCACATACCCGTTCGTAGTCTTATTCTTGATATCAATGATGCTTATGTGCCGTGACAGGGACACTTTGGGTCCTAATCAAGTGTGCACGCTCTTTGGTGCACAACCGGGGAGTGACGTCGTTCTTGGCAACGACTATCTAGAGGCTGGATACGGTATCACGTCTGCGGATATCTGGCGACGGAATTTGGTTGTTCTTATTGCCTTCCTCATCTTCTTTTTGTTCACTCAAGTGATTGCGATTGAATACTTTTCGGTGAGACATTCGAACTGAGGCAAATGAATTTGGTGCTCACAAGGAAACACTATAGCCTCGAATGTTTGGTGGTTCGATTCATATTTACGCCAAGGAAGATAATGAAGCCAAGGCGTTGAACGAAGTTCAACGTGAAAAGAAGGCTCGACGCAACGAAAAGCGCGATGAAAAGACGGAGATGTTGTCGGGTAATGAAAACAAGTGCATCTCCGTGTTAGCTGGAGCGTTCCGAGTTCGCTAACTGTATTATACGTAGGTCGAGCACGCAGGTTCACCGGAAGGCGTTTACATGGGAAAATCTCAATTACCACGTTCCCGTGCCTGGTGGGACGAGAAGGCTGCTCCATGACGTCTATGGATATGTTAAACCAGGAACATTAACGGCATTGATGGGTGCCTCGGGCGCTGGTGGGTTCATCGTCGCGTCGCTTTAAGTTTTAGCATGTCTGACAGGTCTAACAGGTAAAACGACATGCCTGGATGTCCTCGCGCAGAGGAAGAACATTGGCGTCATCACGGGAGATATCCTTGTTGACGGCCGACCGGTCGGCGCGGATTTTGCACGTGGCACTGCTTATGGTATGCCTCATGCTCGACTACTGGCGGCGTTTAATATCCATGTATAGCGGAACAAATGGACGTCCACGAAGGAACGGCCACGGCCAGAGAAGCGTTGCGGTTCTCGGCGTACTTGCGCCAGCCCGCTGAGGTCTCTATCGAAGAGAAAAACCAATACGTCGAAGAGATCATTGAGCTCTTGGAACTTCAAGACGTAACGGAAGCCCTTGTGTTCACTTTGAGCGTCGAGGCGCGCAAACGACTCACGATTGGTGTTGAACTCGCTAGCAAGCCCGAGCTGCTCCTGTTCCTAGACGAGCCTACCTCAGGTTTGGACGCACAAAGCGCATGGAATCTCGTTCGTTTCTTGCGCAAACTCGCGGATCAAGGGCAGGCCATCCTATGTACCATCCACCAACCTTCGAGTTTGTTGTTCGAGAGCTTTGACCGTCTCCTGCTGTTGGAAAAGGGCGGAGAGACTGTCTACTTTGGTGATGTTGGCAAGGACTCGCAGGTCATTCGGGAGTACTTTGCAAGGAACGGGGCGTCTTGCCCTTCTAACGTGAACCCTGCCGAGTATATGCTCGAGGCAATCGGTGCTGGGTTGTCCCCTAGGGTCGGCCCTCGCGATTGGAAGGATGTCTGGCTTGATTCGCCTGAGTACCAGCGTGTACGCGCTGAGATCGACGGAATCAAGGTCCAGGGGTTGGCCAATCCTGTCCCCGACAAGACCCAAACACGTACATGTATGTCGCCAGCCTTGAGGATCAAGAGTCTTTGACTTACCTTTGCAGACGCGACATCCTTTTTGTACCAGCTCCGTATTGTCGTCAATCGGAACAACGTCGCGCTATGGCGCTCTCCGGACTACGTATTCAGCAGGTTGTTCGTGCACGCCTTCTTTTCGTTGTTCATCTCGCTGTCCTTCCTTGACTTGGGACATAGTCTTCGAGACCTAGAGTATCGTGTCTTTGCGATGTGAGTTTTGTGTCTTTGCGGGGGTAAGATTGTTACTGAACGTGCGTGGTTTGATGGCAGTTTCTGGCTTGCGGTGTTGCCTGCAATTGTTATGATCCAACTCGAACCTTTGTTTATCTTTAATAGACGTGAGCAAACTGGAATTACACCCAGTTACGTATCATAACCGCCATTCATAGGCACCTTTATCCGGGAAGCATCGAGTCGTATTTATTCCCCTTACGTCTTCGCCATCGCCCAACTGATCGGAGAAGTTCCTTACTCGATCCTATGTGCAACCGTATACTGGGTTCTGATGGTATACCCCATGCACTTTGGACAAGGTGCTGCGGGCCAAAACGGGACTGGCTTCCAGCTATTGATCGCCATTTTCATGGAACTTTTTGGTGTCTCGGTCGGTCAACTCATCGCAGCGTTGTCGCCCAGCGTTCAGATTGCCGTCGTCTTCACCCCGTTCGTGTCCATGGTCCTCGCCTTGTTCTGCGGTGTCACCCTTCCGTACCCCAACATGGCCAAGTTCTGGCGGGACTGGCTATACCAGCTGACGCCGTACACGCGGACCCTCTCTGCGATGCTGTCCACTGAACTACACGGTTTGGTGATCCGGTGTGCATCTGACGAATTCAACGTGTTCAACCCCCCTGCGAACCAGACTTGTCAAGACTGGGCAGGTGACTTTGTAAGTGCGTTTGGTGGCTACCTCAATAACCCGCTGGCCACCGCCGCTTGTCAATACTGCCAATATTCAGTATGTCGCTGCTCGTGGGTGCTCTGTTTGCACTTCTGATGTTAGGTGCAAATAGGTTGGCGATGAATTCTATACGCCGCTAAATATCTCGTTTGACAACCGCTGGCGGGATGCATTCATTTTGCTTTCGTACACTATATTCAACGTCGTCGTGACGATCCGTGCGTTTACTATCCCTCTTTTGATTACTTGGTGACTGACAAACCGTCCAGTGGCATCGCGATTCTTGCGGTACGCGAGGCGGTGACGACGGGCTATTTCTTTTCCTTTTTCCCTGTTACATGACAACAATTTTAGATGCATTTCTTTGATTTCTTCACGCCTCATGCCGCCACACAAGCATGCTCAATGGTGATACTTTATAGTCAGATTAATATGGAGAGCTGCAACGGCATTACATGTATGCATAGCTGTATTGTAACTTGATCCTGCAATGTATATAATTTGGGCTTGACCAATAGCTCAAAGTTCGCACCCCAGGCACCCCCGCGTCACATTCAGTGATAAATTTGTGACTGTGACATCTATTTACGGTATTCGTGATGACCGCACCTTGATCGGGCTTCGAAAAACGGCGTTACCGCAGAGTATTTAGGGGTTCGACGCGTCGCGTCTTCATCGACACCACCCGTGAATGCTAGAACTCTCCCGACTCGTAAGGGCCCAGAATATCTCTCAGACCCAAAAGTGATCGCGTTGCGGGCTGCTTTGAAAGACCGTGATCCATTTTACGTTGGACAGTGTGTCGTTCCAGAGGATCAACGTCATCTGTACTACACAGACGAATTTGACATCCATCGGTAGGTCGATTTGAGCTGTTCTTTACGTGGCTGACGAGTAGCTAGTCGCATCGATTTTTCCAACGCAGGCACAGACGACCTGGAAGCGTTATATCGCGCTTGCAAGCCAGCGGAATTTGGCAGAAACGGGGAAAACGTCCTTGACGGATCCTACCGCAAGGTGGGAAAGATAGATCTCATCTCGTTCGCAGCGTCCCTTGATCCACGCACCCTTGGTATCCATGAACAGATATCAAAGGCATTACTTACTCAGAACCAGGCGATGATGGAGATGGAATTGTACAAATTGAACGTCTACGGTAGGCATTTTCTCCTGTTCGCGAACGTCCTCGACTGACCAAACCACTTTTCAGGAACTTCTTCAAGGCGCACAAGGATACACCGCGTGGCGAGAGTATGTTTGGCTCTTTGGTCATCGTCTTGCCTACCGTTCACGAGGGCGGACAATTTGTTCTTCGACAATCAAAGAAGTGGACCGTCGATTTCACGGACAAGTTCGCCCACGCCACCGAACCCTCGGTTTGCTTTATCGCATTCTATGGTGATATTGAGCACAAAGTCTTACCCATCACTTCTGGATATCGCGTCACACTCACGTACAATCTGTACCACAACCCTATCCATTCCATTACATCGTCCATCCCCACACCATTCCATCTGAACCTTAGGTAGGCACTTGCCGAGTTAGCGAATGACACATCAAAGCTCCCAAACGGCGGGTACCTCGGATTCGGTCTCGCTCACCAGTACGTCCATACGGGAAGGAACCGTCTTGGCCCCTTGCTGGGCCAGCTGAAAGGATCAGATCGTGCACTTGCAGATGCTTGCGATGCGCTTGGTCTACCCTATATCATCAGGCTGCTCTACCGCAATATCGGTGAACGCAAGGTGCATTTCCTCACCACGAAAGAACTCAAAGTGGCCAACAACTTGAAAATCGAGGCATCTTTTGAGACGTATCTCGAAGCTGCACTCGAGGGAAAAACTTTAGAACAAGCTGAGAGCGTCGATTTCGTCCAAAAGAAGGAGGACCGAAGACGTGAAGAGCTTTATATGTCTGTGGAAAAGTTTTCCAAGGATCCAAAGACGCAAGCCATGGTGATTACCCGGATGAAATCCTCTGGGGACGTCTTGAGCGCGATGATGACCTATGGCAACCAGGCGGAGTTGGACTACTTTTACGGGACTGCGTGCTTGTTGATCGCTATAGAACCAGCAAGTTCACGTCGTTCTGTTGATTTGTGAGCCACGTCTAGTATGTTATGTTACCAAACCAGGTAATCCGTTGATCATGCCCCTGGGTATGGTCTCAAGCACTACGCGTTGCAGTGAGACGACATGCGGTCCCCAAATTTCAAACTCAGGATTAGGAGACTTCCTTTCGACCGATTCACAACGGACGTCGCTCTCTAACCATGAATACTCGCTGGCTTGCAGAGGGGCCTAAAGCAGATGCCTTGCGGGATGCATTGAAGGACCGCGATCCATTCTATACTGGAATATGTGCCATCCCAGAGGAACAACGCAATCTGTACTACACTGACGCTTCTGGGATTCATCAGTGAGCTACTTCCAGTTGCTATTCCAATGTCTGACCAATACGCAGCTGCATTGACTTTTCCAACGCAAGTCCGGGCGACCTGGAAATATTATATCACGCCTGTAAGTCCGAGGAGTTTGGCCGGAATGCCCTTGGCGGGTCTTACGGCGAGGCGGGAAAGATGGATCGCGTCTCATTCGCGACACTCATTGATCCACGTGCTCTTGGTATACATGAGCAGATATTCAAGGCATTGGTCACTGAGAGTCACGCTGTGATGGAGCTAGAGTTGGATAAGTTGAACGTGTGGGGTAGGCGTTCCGCCTTGCTCTCGAATATGCTGTGAAACAGTTGTTTCCTAGGGAAAGGCAATTTCTTCAAGGCATGCAAGGACACATCCCGTGCCCAGAATACGTTTGGTTCCTTGGTCATCGTCCTTCCTAGTCTTTGCGAGGGCGGTCAACTCATTTTCCGTCAATCCAAGGAGTGGATCATCGATTTTACGGATAAGTTCTCCAATGCCGCTGAGCCCTCGGTTTGCTTCATTGCATTCTATGGTGATATTGAGCACGAAGTCTTGCCCATCACCTCCGGATATCGTGTCACACTCACGTATAATCTGCGCCTCAAACCCATCCATCACACCATACCATCCATCCCCACGTCGTATCATCTGAACCTTAGACAAGCCCTTGCTGATATCATGAATGACAAATCGAAGCTCCCCAACGGTGGATATCTTGGATTCGGTCTTGTCCATCAGTACATCCACACGGGACAGAACTGCCTCGGGCCCTTGCAGGATCAACTGAAAGGGTCCGACCGCGCGTTGATAGACGCCTGCGATGTACTTGGCATTCCCTATTCCATCAGACTGCTCTATTCTATCTATGATGGCGATTTATACTTTCTCGCCACAGAGGAACTCGACGTATCGGATGTTTTGTCGGGTATGACCTTGGAGAAGTACCTCACAGATGCGCTCGAAGGGCTGACGCAGGAGCAAGTCGAGGGTGTCGTTTTTGTTGAAGAAGACAAACCGTTTCTCGAGAATTACCAAGCGGACCTGGGCAAGTTTTACAAGGACCCGATGACGGAGGTATTGGGAATCACCCAAATGTGGTCTTCCGTGGAGATCAAGAGCCCAGTGCTCATATGCTATGATCAGGGGCATATAGAATACTTTCACGGGATGGCGTGGATTCTGCTCGCAGTGGAACCGGCAGAGTCACGACGTCCCCTTGGGTTGTGAACACCAGTGTGCTCTGTATCATGGTCGTTGAG
>JBBPUC010000119.1:0-45615 GCA_038094375.1 Tubosaeta aff. heterosetosa | reverse complement strand
GCGGGCTTCCTAGCTATATCCACGTTATTTGATGAGTCCATCGTGGTCCGTCATGGCGTGCTGCTACTCCACAAGTCAGGTTTTGTCGAGAACGAACACAGCTGATTCGACCGACTTGTCCGATCTAAACCCTCTGCCGCAGAAAATTTTTTGCCTACTAATCAATAAACAAAGCTTCACCGAATTTTATGATTACTCCCTTCGCATGTGACATCGCTACTGCATCGGATCGATCCGCTAAACGTTCTAGAACACAGGACCCGCGAACTAGTGTGTAATGCACCGTATTCGAGTCAGCTTTCTTTTGTACATCTCCCACTCCAAAATTATCGATACTAAAATTTTATACTGGTCAGAGAACGAGGTATCCAAGGTGAGTAATTTCAGTGGGAAATACATTTTTCAATCTATGATATGACAACTGAAAAAAATCAATGTTCCGCTTTATACGTGCTACTCACACATCCTAGCAGGTTATATGTGGGTTCTAAATCTGTCCTCGATCAATCGCTACAAAATATCGGACCCACAACATCGGTGATGCTCTTCCAGAACTCCATTTGTAGCTGAAGGCAAAAATATTTTTCCCATTCTGACTGAACGCTCTAGACGAACTGGTTCCGGGAACAACAAGGTTTAAATTTATTATTTCGACCCATGCCTCATGATGCGAAATCAAACACAGTATGGGAAAGAAGACCCTGTGCAGTGATACCTGTAGTTTGGAGTGGCAGAGAATGTGGCAAGGGTCGCGCAAGGTCAGTCCTGATTTGTGGAACTGTCTCAATTCGTCCTAGCGATGTAGATGGTATGGAAGGTGTCATTTAATGCGGAAAGCATGAGCGGCAACATGACCAAATGTAGATGATTGTGGCTCTGCCCTAGAGCTGTTTCGGTGAGCTTCCTAATGACCTCCCTGTCTGCAAAGTAATTTTGGACAGTAAGACTTGAAACACATCCGCGATGGCACATAGTAGCTTTCACACGCTGTATCTGGTCATGACAAAATCATCCGCACTTTAGGTTTCCGGATTAGCTGGAGGGTGCTTCGAAAACGTATAAATAGAGTCCCCAACACTCCATATCTAACTCAACGGCTCATCCCGTCCTCTGCAATGGCTTTACTCGAAGAAAACGGTGTATACATACTCCAGAACGTCGCATTCCCTGGTAGCGTCTTCAACCTCGCTGGTGGTGAACGCTTCGCGGCGATCACTGGTTGGCCTGGAGACTCAACCTCGGACAACCTGCGGGCGAGTAACCACATTTTGCATTCATGCCAGGAGCTGACTGGTTGCTCTTATTTCGACAGTGGAAACCCAAGCCCTCCCATGAGGGCAACGCCTTTGAGAATGCCGCATCCCCCGGTACCTATGCGAGCGTATGGCATTACGACGAGGTACGTTCAGTGAGAATATTGATCGTGTACGGGCCACATCTGACTCGAAACGGTCTGCAATCTCTGTAGTTTTCTCCACTCTCCGGTGATCAGAACCCAATTTATTGGCAGATTGAGCCAGGATCTGGTCATGGTAAAATCCGGTGCATCTCATATTCCCTAGGGCCCGTGGTATATTTTTATTGACAACATGTTTCCTCCCCTCACAAGGCTGTTGGTCAACGGCCTTGCGGCGACTCTCACCGAGGGTGGCAAAGAGGTCTCGGTGAGACGGATTTCGCCATTTTGTGTATTGATATCTCACGATGCACATATGCAACAGATTTACCTGCGACGTGTTGGTAGCGTGCCGAGTGAACAACAAGAGTGGACTGTGCTACGTGCTTGATAAATGCAGCCCATTCACCAGCTCGACTGATCGATCCTCCAAGGTGTGGAAAGTGTTTCCCTCTCCTTCCTACACTGCTGAAAAGTAGAAAAAAAGGAAAATGATTAAAAGAAAAATATGTTTCAAAGTATGTACGAAATTGTAGCGGGTATTTGTGACCGGCGCGAGAGGAATCAGATGGAATGTGTTTGTGTTTGCGACTGACAGTGATGAGTATATATTATATAGTGCACGTCCTTTGCCAGCAGCGAAGGTAAGAAGTTTCAATGTTAAACGCCTTACGCAGCTGGTTGAGAGAACGCGTGGGACGCTTCAAGGCCTGTGGGCCTGGAATTGAGGATGGAGACATCAAACCAACGTACACACGTGGCTACCCGGAAGGATCCGGCCCGACGACCGAGAGCTTTTGTGAGTCGCCCGTCGCTTGGTCTCAAGTCTAGCTGATACTAGTTGGCTAGCCCTCAGATGTCGAGCTGCTGATAGCATGTCAGACCTGACTGTCCTCGTCTCGCCTACTCCACTTTATCCTAGCCAGAACACGGGTTTTAATTTCGCCCGTCGAAGTCAAAATGACTTGACACGGCCAGTCATGGTTACTCTCGAGAGCGTTGACCCAGACGAAGACAGTCCTCGTTCCCCTGTTGAAGTTTCTAGCTTGGATACAGAACTTCTTTCGCCGCCAAGAAGGACATACAGGGCACCGAGGCCTTCACCTCTGATACAGCGGCCTGCTTCGGCACCTCCTCTGACACTTCAGTCAACGTGTTCGGGATCTCACAATACACCACCCGCGGCAGACATACCCAGACGCGTTTTTTCCTCGTCTTCGCCCACAGAAAGGAGCGAGCTCTCCCATCCACCACCCTCACTCTGTAAGTGTCCACGGTATCCTTGCCAGTGACAGATGCTCTATTGTGTCTTTCAATGCAGTTCGTCCGACTACGTTTTGGCGGAAGACAAAACGATCAGGCGTCACCGGTGCATCGTATTCCCCATCGTCACATCTTATCCGTCGGTCCACGTTCATCGCTGCTGGCCTTTCATTGGACAAGCCTGAAGCCGACCTATCTGCCTTTGGCATCGAATCGCGGGTGAAGCTCATAGTGCTTGGTCCCGACTACAATCCACAATAGCTAGCCTGACTGACCAGGAAAGAATGATGTACATACAGTCACTTGGTACGGTTCATGATTCTACTCAAGTTGCTTACCTACGTTTCTAACCCAGGTGTCGTTGGTTGGCACAAAATCAACCAAGCAATTCCGTCGTTTCAGAGCACTTCATATGATTATTGGTGGCCATATCCTGCTACAGGAGAGACGCCAACTTTGGCCGCTTCGCTCACGGCCGCTTCCGACACCAACACAGACGTGGATACAAGCACAGAGAGCGACACCATAGGTGGAGCCTCTACTGTTTCCCTTATACGAATTACCGCGTTACCCCCGGCCACGACATCAATCCAAGTGGTTTTACCAAAGCTTCCATACCATCGCGAAGTTAACATTCTCTATCTCGTTCCATTGTTCATTACACTCGGTGTCATGCTTGGTGTCATCACAGCCATAATCTTAATCCGTCGTCGTCGTTTGCTTCGTGTTTCCCCTCTTTTACCCGGTCCTCCGTATGTCCCCAGGGACAACGACATTGAGAATCGTTTGCTCGTTCATGGGTATCCAAGTATGGAACACGTATCTCTTCTCGCTGTCAGCACGCCTAGCAAACATACTATTCATGGTGCACGATACATATCAAAGCGAATTTCTCGGTGGCAGGCTCTTGACGCTACTCGGCCATCTTATTCTCAGTCGGCCTACACTCACACCATCATTCCCTCGAGCGATGGAGAGCGGTTTACAGTGCTTACACAGGATGATCCGTCCCATGTGCCACCCACTATGCGAGAGTCACCGACCCTATCGAGCGATGTCTCGCTACCGACGATACGCATGATACCGTCGTTACCAAAATCCATCTCTGGAGTCAGTGGAACTTATCTCCAGGCACAGAATATCGGTTTACCAAAGCCATTCCGGCGCAGCATGTTTGACATCCTCAAGCTTAGTGGTTCTCCTCGTGTCGTACCTAGCGTAGGCGAGACAGACCCCATGTCTGATGATGAACCTGCTCATAAAGCCTCTACGAACCGGGTGCGCCAGGTTACCAGCTTGAAGGAAACTTCTGTGGCTGACAGAGGTCGTATTCGCCGCACGCTGTGTTCTCTTGATGGTGGTTCTGTGGACACACTTACTTCCGATGCCAAGCCCGAGGGTAAAAAATCGGCAAAGCCGCGCAAGGTAACTCCGTTCATCGTAGAATCCAGAGGCGCGGTGAAAGGGGAAACACGTGGGTGCATGGGTCAAACCGACGAAGAGACTAGCGACATATACACGAAGGCACCTCATCGCCGCCACTCTCGACACAAAAAGCGATCCAGTAGTACCTCCCATCGCTCTTCTGCTCCAAATACGCACACATCTGTCTTACCCCTCAGCCCACCGTTATTGATGTCCCCTCCCCTCGAGAAATCTCTCTTTTTGACCACTCCTCTCTCTTCGAGTGCATCGTTTGGAACCCGCATGAATTCCATTGCCACCGTCGATTATCTGCGTCGCGGGAGGAAATCTACAGAGACTGCTCTTTTCCCATCACCGCTGAAGGAAGAAAAGAAGGCCGGGGAACCTCCAATTAACCTACCAGATTCTCCGTTACCCTCTCCATCATATCCTGATCAGGTACCGCTCTCTCCTGGCCCCAAGGGGCGTTCCACCAGCACAATGCATCGAGATAGCACAACGGTCATCAGTTCACTTGGGTCGTTATCCCCAACGAGCCTTGCGATTGCCCTAGCAGCTTCCTCGAGTATGGATATGCTGAGCAAAGTGAACGAGATTGTTGCTCAGGGCTATACTAAGCGCCAATCATCTATGGGTATAGATGAAGCGATTGTGTTGAGGGAGACACCTGATTCTATCTGATATCTATAGCTTACTACGTGCTTGGTTTGTACGAAATTTACCTGTGAGACAAAAGTAGACTGAATAGTGAATAATCAAAATGGCAGGAAGGCAGGCTGTTTTAATACTCGTGTGCGTACTTATCGCAAAGAATCTCGAAGGTGACGCATGAAAGTGAGTAACGGACTCGATGATGATAGCTTGCCAACAGTCGGTAAATGGTAAACGTTACAATAATTGTCGGTCAATGACCTGTTAGTGTGATCAGCAACATCAAAGGCCACATAGAACAAAGTTCACAAGGTGCCAAGAGGATGGTCGATAAGTATCGATGAGAATATGGCCAACCAAGTTTGCAATGTAGATCCCACAATTGAGTGACAAGATGTGCGTTCAAAGGAACATGGAGCAAAGACATATCGCATCACGAATGACATCGACATTATCCAGATCCGCATTGAATAGGAGCAAAATGTACAAAAAGAGTGGAGAGACAACCAGAGGTCAAGCACTCAGACCCAGATCCTATAAAACCGCCATCACCACTGAGCACTTCTCAGCATCGAAAAGCATGCAACCTACCTGCTCGATGAGCCTCCGCGTGATAGGGTGAAACGACGCTCGAGCACCGTAATATGCAGCAACCGTTTTTGCACGATCGACCTTGTACACAGCTTTAAAGAGCTGCCTGCTAGTTTTCATCAGACCCTGAACGACCCCAGTGTATTTGCCGGTAACCCAGTCAAGGACAGGCTGTGCATATTGCCTGGCTATGGGCTCGGTAGAATCTTTAAGCACGAGGAGATAAAACACTGTGCGAATATTAGAGTTTGTGGTTCCAGAGAACTTGTAGAGTGCGTCAAAGTGATGAAGGTGGCCCGATGGCAGGGAAGGGTAAGTTTCCAGGCGCTGCAAAAATATGACTGTATGCTCCACAATCGATACCACAAATACGGCTAGTTGTCACAAAGCGACTCACCCCGCTGTTTGCTCCCGAGTTCGTCAAGGTCGGAGGATTGAAAGTCCAGCTCGGCTAGATCAGCAATATCACGAGAGGCATTCCAACGATCCACCAGGTCGTACGCAACAGTAACAAGCCTCAAGTCGTACTTCAGTTCAGTTGGTAACGCAACCCCTTCACCATAAAACCATGCCTGTATGATCAGTCACCAAGTATATCTTTCGACTCACACTGAAGACACTTACATCCCAGTCAATGGTATCAAGGGCTTTGATCTTGTCGTTTTGGTCACGAAAGAAGAAGTATAAATGTTCTCTCCATTGTAGAGTTGTAATGCTCCGACCCATGAATGTCCTCACATATTCCCTGATGTACGGAAGCAAGACGTCGGTGCCTCCCAACGTTCGTTCTAGGAAAATTTCGTCAAAACTCGAAGCATACCAATACTCGACCAACCTATAAGTAAGAGAAGGTTGGCGCCCTTCTCGTAAGGAATACTGCTATAGGCTGCGTCTGGATCGTCTCCGACTTCAAATCCGATAACAAGCCTTTGATATTTTGGATTAGGTTCGAACAGTTTCAAGGCATCTATAAGGTTCTTGTAACCAACGGCATATGATAGGCCACGGTGTGCAGGGGTGTATGCAAGTTCTAACAAGAGTCGTTCAATGTATGTAGTCCAGCCTTCATTCAACCAGAAGTGCGAAGCATGAGCGTGACTGACAGAGGATCAGTTGACTTATCAAACCAAGAGACGCTGGGACTTGCGTAACGCCATTTCCAAACCAGGAGTGACTAAGTTCATGAGTGATCAGGTTCGTAGAAGACCTGTCACCCGTGATGATCGCTGAGAGAAAATCAGAAATGCGTTTCAGCGGAATGGTCAACTTACTTGGGGTAATGAAGGATAGGCATGGATTTTCCTACCATGCATAAACATAATCAGTTCTGTAGTTCCTTAGAGAAAGGTTGTCTCACCATTCCACCATAAGGAAAGGAGTAAGGAAGTATGAGCAAGTCGTAGACCCCA
The DNA here is from genome assembly GCA_038094375.1 of Tubosaeta aff. heterosetosa. NCBI lineage: Eukaryota > Fungi > Basidiomycota > Agaricomycetes > Boletales > Boletaceae > Tubosaeta > Tubosaeta aff. heterosetosa. Next base: position 38,880 of record JBBPUC010000119.1, on the reverse strand, counting down.
AACTCGTACGGACCCATGAGGTCTTCAGCAGCAGCAAGAAACCTGAAGTCGATAGATATCAGTCATGTGGATTCAGGCGCCCACGAAAGAATCGTGAACAATACCGAGGAGTATCATCACAGAACTCATTGAACGCAGCATCCAGCAACTCCGGCTCTGTCCATACTCCACTCAACCACGTCCTGCCCTCTGGCACTGAAAAGGGTCGATAGTATAAGTTTCCAGCAGCGATGGCAAGAAGGTATGAGGGAATAGCTGTATGCTAGAAATCACAGCCTCAGCACCCCTACATGATTCGAAGAATTATGTAAACAGCGACAACCTGTTTGTATTCATAAGTGACAGCTTCTTCTCCGATAACCTTTCCCCCATGTGGTGGGCCATCCGGTGGTGGCAATACGCGCTGAGCAGAAAGGAGGACCGGGAAGACACAAGTTACCTTGGAATCGTAGGTCTAAGAAGATGATGAGCTCAAGCACGAGCGAATTAGAAGATCGTGCGTGCCAGCTTGACAGATGGGGTATCTTCAAAATGGTGGTGAGTGACTAGCTGAAAAAAAGACCTGACCGAAGTTACCTTGTAAAGGAACCAAGCTGCGAGCATGAATTGGATAGCATTGACTGAACAAGTACGGGAATTTCTTACCTTCCGTCAGTCTGAACACGATCAAGATGAGACTCAATGGTTGTCCGATCAATGTCAAAGCTGCAGGTGACACACTCTTTTTCAAGCCATAATAACGCAGGACATTCTTCGGTCGTCTTGTATACGACCTTTACGAGGACACACTCCCCTTTGCGAGTGAATGGAAGGGGAATCCGAAGAGCAGATCCCATAACTGGATGCTCTGGGTCCAGTTGTGGCTAAACGAACCAAGCATAAACTGTAATCAGCGTGACAAGATGACGAAGATCCGACGAACCTTGACAATATCTCCGTTCACCTCTACCGATTCAATGTCCAACGCGCGTGTGTCGAAGCTATGTCACCCTCCTTGTTGGGCTTGTGGGATGAGCACAACAATTGAACATACATCACTTCGGAAACGTCCACTTTCGCCGATAACTGGTGTGTTGCTGATCCATAAATGCACTTGTTGTCAAAATCGACCGTCCAATCAAGGCTCAGGTTTATCGTCACGATTTGTGTGTAGTTTGATTGTGATGTAGGGTCTTTGAGGGGAACTTCATTGGCCATCGTGATTGAGATATGATACTGGTATCTGCCTTAATCGTATGCCAATTAATGATGCTTTGTCAGTTTACTAAATGCTGACCTCGTACTGTGGGGCTGTCAGCGTTCGGAGAGAGAGGCCAACGCCCACTCAGAAGAACGATGGCACATTTCTGTGGGACTACTCAGTGGCTTCGCACTCCTTTCAACTTTGTAGCGCTTCAAGCGGTGAACAGCACCCGACAAGACTCAGTCTGCCTAGTCACCGGAATATGATGACTCGTGTTTGAGTAGTGGTGAATGCAATAAGGCGCAGACTCAATGTGTTGGATCCTTCAAAGACCGGGAAAGTCATTATTACGCACGGTTCAAAATTGTCGCAACTTCATACCGGATGCTTGACTCTAGTCGCCATGTCCGCAAGTTGCTCATCCTTGGGATCATATTCCATATTGTGTTCATTGCATCTGTATTTGACTGCTACTTCAGGAGCCCTGTCGTACATGGAATGACACGCTATGGTTCAAGTCCCGGATTGTCCAAGCGGCTGGTGCTCATTGTGGGTATGGTGCCACGTATGCATGTTACGTCGCTCTAATACGCGTTGAGCAGGTGACGGGCTTCGGGCTGATCTCTTGTTCACTCCAAATGCATTCACGTCAATCGATCCTACCACCGAGATAGTAGCCCCATACCTCAGGTCCATTGCGGAGAAACGTGGCGCCTTTGGAGTGTCCCATACCAGAGTACCAACGGAGAGTCGCCCCGGACACGTCGCCATCATTGGTCCGTCATCACAAGTGTTTCGTATTCTATCTTCACTCTCAAATGAACAGGGGGGATGTACGAGGATGTCTCGGCGGTCACAAAGGTCAGATATGAACGCGCTTCTACAAACTACAAATGACCCCAGTGTGCCAACCACAGGGCTGGAAATCTAATCCAGTAAGGAGTCAAGATAAATGACGATTGCTTTACCGATGATACTCCCAGGTGGACTTTGATTCAGTGTTCAATCAATCAAGTCACACATTCTCGTTTGGGTCGCCTGATATTCTGCCCATGTTTGCTCAAGGTGCTACCCCCGGTAAAGTCCGCTCATGGTGTTACGACGAGGAAGAAGAGGACTTTACAAAAGGTTCATATATCCCGAGATATTGAATCACCACCCTAACTGAATCACCAGACGCGACTTCTCTCGACACTTGGGTACTGGATCAACTCCATACGTTATTTCGGAATGCGTCAGAAAACCCTACGCTCGATTCAGATTTGCGCGAGAACAAAGTAATATTTTTTCTACACCTGCTGGGACTGGACACTACCGGTCATTCATATCGCCCTCATTCTAAGGCGAGTGTAGCGACTCCATCGTTGTTCAATACACTAATGTATACCAACAGGAGTATATGAACAATATTCGGGTAGTGGATACCATCGTTCGTGAGGCAGAGAGGCTCTTCTTGGATTTTTATGGGGATGAGGAAACTAGTTTCGTATTTACTGCCGATCATGGTATGTCCAAGATAGGTAATCACGGGGATGGAGGTAAGGCTTTCTTTCTGCTCTCGCAAGTTTGGCCTTCAACGCCTCTTCAGATCCGGACAACACTCGAACACCACTTATTGCATGGGGAAAAGGTATCAGAGGACCTTTACCCGACTCCTCACCCTCTTCCCATGACGACTTCTCCCGGCCATGGGAATTGGAACACATACTCCGCAGAGATGTCTCTCAGGCAGACATAGCTCCTCTAATGGCATCGCTCATTGGCATAGATTGGCCAGTGAACTCGGTTGGCGTGCTCCCTGATGTAGACCACACACAACCTGGCTTCCTCGAAGCTCGTGGAGGACAGGAGTCGCTTGCCCATATGGCTTTGGTCAACGCCCAAGTCTTGTTAGAACACTACCGCATAAAACATGGTACGTCACCTTCTCTGGTCATGAAGTTGGTTCCTCAGCTCCCCAAGAGCTCAAGCGGGAAAACGTTTTGTTCTATAAGCCATTCGTTCCCCTGGAAAGTATGGACAGTTCAGGGATACCAGCCCGCATCCGAAAACTCATATCCATTCAACAATCACTCGAGGAAAGTCGGTGGGATGAGACGCGCAGAGAGTCTTCGAAACTTATCAACGCTTGCCTGGAAGGCTTGCGCTACCTAGAAACGTCAGTTTATACTATATTACGATGTGTCCCGACCTGACGAGATCTTTAGCTATGACCGTCTTTTGATTCGCTCTATTGTCGTCATAGCTTACGTCGGGTGGGCCGCATATGCATCTATTTCTCTTTTCCCTTCTATCCATACCTCGTCGGTGTCAGCTACCGGTGATCGTTTTATCGATACACTCGCTCTTTTGATATTTCTCAGTTCTGCGATAGCCTTTTGGGTACAGAATTCGCCATGGACATTCTACGTTTATGTCGCCTTTCCGTGCTACTTCTGGAGAGAGTTTTGTCTACGCGGGGCACCTGCACTCTTCAAGATCGTATCTCAATCTTCTTTCTCTTCACGTCAGCTGTGTATCTATGGGCTACTAGTGGCTGTCTCGCTTCAGAGCATGGTGGTACGTGCGCTTTTACGCCTTACCCTCATGGTTTACGGACCACATTTCCAGGCCGCATACACTCACCGCTCTATATGGAGCGCCGGCTTTGTTATCATCGGAGTCGTATGGCCATACTGTACTTGGTCACCCCCGACGCTCTCACAGAACTGGAAACTTGCCCTACAATGGACTTTGAGTTGTCTAGTCACTGCTGTCTTTCCGCTCCTTCCAGTCGACAAGAAGGAAAACCTTCCATCAATGTGAGTCCCAAGCAATCGCGCTTGCATGATATTGATAAGCTTTCAGCTTGCTTGGTGGTGCCGCGATGCTTCTTATGGGAAATATGCACACTTGGTTGCCTGATTCAGGCTCTGTTCTCCAGAATAGAAGGGCGTCTGCCATGTTCCAAGTGAGTAAAGAGTGTCTGCGTGCATAATCCTCAGCTGATTTGCGGAAGATGGGCCTCATCGTTGTAATCATGGCAGTCACTACTAGCTCTGTGGTTAGCCTGCAATCCAAAAATGGATTGCCGCCCCTAAATCAGGCTGCTGCATGGTTAATCCTCGGTACGCATTCTAGTGGTCGTGTTTTATCACTCACCTTGATTTGATTCGGGTAGTTATATCATCAGTATACCCATTCGCGTCCCCAGTGCGCCATTCATCTCCAAGGTCTAAAATCATGACCTTCTTCCTCGCGTTCTCCGTTTGTTTTGTCGTACTCTCTATTTCCATTGAGGGCCTCTTCTACTCGGCTTTCACGTACAATTTACTCTTATGGATAGACGTTGAGACAGCTGTTCGGAAACCTTCGGATGTCAACGGATCCGGGCCCAAAGGGGTTCGATCAGAGGACTATTACTTCCAAGCGGACGATGTGCGGGTAGCTCTGTTTTTCCTATTTTTTGTACAAGTCGCCTTCTTTGGGACCGGAAAGTACGTTACATTTGCGCAATGTTTGCTTGATGTTGACTTGACTTGCTTTCAGCGTCGCATCTATATCGTAAGCTTGTCGGATGACATTCTAGGCGTGACGTTCTGATCCCCTTCTAGTTCGTTCTATCTGGAGCCTGTGTATCGTCTTGTGCCTGTATTTAACCCCTTTTTGATGTCAGCCTTACTGGTTGGTACTTTAATGTAGATCCGTCTAGTCGTTAACTTTTCAACAGATATTCAAGATCGTTGTGCCATATGTGATCTTATCCGCGGTGTTTGCGACTCTGAACGTCCGTTTGGGGCTACCTCCATTCTCCCTGTTCCTCGTAGCGCTGACCCTGACGGACGGTGAGCATAATGTAATTAACCGTGACTCTACGTTTCTAATTACGCGGCCAGGAATGACGATGACATTCTTTTTGAACGTGACTGATACCGGTGAGGAATGCCGGCCCCACCCCCATTCATCGACTGATGTAGGTAACAGGATCCTGGCTGGAGATTGGACAGTCCATCAGCTTCTTTTGCATCACATCTCTGTTGTTGGTATGGTCAGCTGGCATCTGTGCAACAGGCGAGTATCTCATGGGGGAAACTTTGATCCCCGCCGAATCCATAGATAGAAAGAAGGCAACGTAGACCCACGATGGTCGGTAATATGATTCGATATTCGGAAAATGGACAGCAGCACTATTCGATTCGTTGGATTTTATTTTGAACGACAGGTGATGTGGTCCGACTTGGGGTGTCTCTGATAGGGCGATCCATCAGATGTTTCACCTGATGATGCCTCCGATGTCATGTGAACGCCTGAGGGCAAATAATATTCATTCTGACAGAAAGGGTCCGTACTAGTACAAGCGGATACTGACGACCAAGAGACGAGCGGCACAATGGCGAAATCCACTCATGCAGAACAATAGAGAAATCAATGCGTAGATGTCAACGCCTTCTCCAGCACTGCGGACCGTTCGCTTGGTCAAGATAGGCGAGACTTCCAAGGGTAAGGACGAACCGTTGTTGTAGCTGATCTCTGAAGGATCTGTACCTTGAATCTCAAAGGCGATGCCGTCTAGCCTTTGCCTGAGGGCCTTCCTGGAGGCGGCGAACACCATCTTCTCTTTCACTTTGGCAGTGTCGGGCGACCTGACGAGGCAGGACACGTCAACGCATCCTCGGCCTGGGCCGGAACCACACACCAAGAAACAAAGCAGAGCTTGTTCCGCTTCCCCTCGCCGTCCTTGTCGAACTCGAAATCATAAACCGCCCAGCGACACGCGTCGCGCGGCAGGTCCTCGACAAAGTCTTCAAAGGCGGACGTGTCCGAGGTCTTGTCGACGACGATCTCGGTGCGGCTGTCGTTGAGGGCGTAGAGGACGTATCGGTGTTTCCTACCCAGCTTGAGCTCCTGGTAGGTCGTAATGCATTCGTCTGTAGGTTCGACGCCGGATGCCTGGGTGAAAACGTCGGTTTAGAGGCGGGCTCTGTCGCGGCCGACGTCGAGCTCACCATGGTGTTTACGACTGTGTCTCAGATTAGGAGCTCTAACAACGGCTTATCAACGTGTCGGTGGACAGCCCGCTCTGCGCACAAGCGCTGCGCCGCATCTACCGCAGTGACCCACGCATGCGAGCAGTCCCGGAGCGCATGATATAAACGTGACAAAGTATATACAGCACTTCAAACCCTAGGAACCCGCGGATAGCAGTGATGTCTCCATCCTCATCACCGACGCCGTATCTGTTCCATTTTGCTCGCCACTTTGTTGGCTGTCTGGCGTGCATAAAACAAACCGATACCCCTCGGAGGCGGAGACCACCCGTCCGGTATACGCTCTTCCCCATACCATTGTTCGAGCGTGGACAACGGTACTTGGCCATCTTCCCTTTTGAGAAGCAGCCAGCACAGCGCCACCTCGCCCGTGCCAATCTCGGAATGGAGATGGTCCAGCGGTGATCCCAATCTTGCCTCTCTGTCCACCCGTAGTTCTGCAAACGCGTCCAGGTTTAGACCCCGCCTCTCGTTGGCCTGAGTTAAAAAGGAGTGGAGAAGCCCCGGGTCGACTGGGATAGGGGCCTCAGTGTGGCCAGGTTGGGCATCCCCGTGGACGAGGGATGCGTCGTGCTCAATCCGGTTGTGTAGCGCAAGTTTGTCGAGGTCAAGGCGCAAGGCGTGACCACAAAGAAGAATGCCAACGAGTGCCAAAAGTGCTGCAAGGGGAAACGACAGGTTGTAAACTGAACGGACAGCCTGTATGAGTTGCCAGAAACCAATGTTTTTGCCGTCGTGGGGCCTGCGGAACACTGAGTCGTCTCAAAACAAATGACAATCAAGATATTTACAAATAGCCGTGGTTAGCCAATGCATTGAGTGCAGGACAGGGAGAACGTTTGTCACCCCGAGCAGCGGGCACAAAGGGATGATGACTGAGGACGGTCAGCATTGTAACGGACAGAGAGAAAGCCCCTGTCTAATATTAGCTTTAGAGCCTTTCCATTGAATGGATGGCTGTGCAACGTGACCTTGTTGCAGATGGCTTCTCTTAGCGGATCAATATCAATACTCCACAAGCCTAAGTCTATGTTTATTGGGTGGTAGATCCAAAGCGCATGCATTCTATATATATGGTGGCCCCAGAGCTGCATAAATACTTATCAGTCATTGTACATGTATGCATGAAAGCACGTCTTACCCTTTCTGAAGACACCGAGGGTGAACTCTACAACCAGAAGTAAAACACCACCACCTGGGGCTAACCGAAGTACTTTGGGCACAAATCCCTTGTAAAGCGCAGCCGGTCCTTCTTCTCGCATGATTGTCAAGAGTCTGGTCACGATTGCTCTAGTTTGGTTCTATACCGAGAAAAGAGATCTTACGCAGGGTATGTCCAATTATACTTGGGAACTACCCCAGGAGCCTTTGCGGCGCCCTGGATACGTGACTTCACCACCTACGGCAGAAATAACTCAAATATTGCATCAAACGACATGAGCACGCAAACCTACGTCAAATGGAGTATTGAGGGCCGTACCAACGAAGCCGCCCACGGCTCCGGAAATAAAGTTGTTGAGAAGTTGGGATTGGGGGGTCTGCCATTCTCTTTCCGTCACATATCCGGAGGTAAAAGTAACGTTCTTACCTCTGGCTTGGGTAACATGCTACGCACTTGGTGAATGCAGCCGAAATATCCCCCATTCCACCAAAAGTGCCTGTTAAGAAGAGAACTCAACATCGCATATCATCGGGTAGACAAAAGTCACACCTCCAGAACGTTGCCTCCATTCCAGCATAGAGCCCAAGGATGCCTTCTTTCCTAACAATTTGCTTCACAACATCCATTGGGCCCGCATAAGTGCTGGTTTTATCTTGCAGCCTGAAATAAATGATGAGTATAGGATGTGGCGAAGTGGAAAGTAATGGCAAGTTTACTTGATTTTGACAAGTTCAAACGGAACGACAACAAAGGACTCGGTAGCACCTGCACTGCAACCAGTGACGATAGAGAGCTGTTGTGTCATTTTACTTTCACCGGATAGCTTCAAGTATGTTTTTCCCCAAAAGTCATTGGAGGCACTAAGTGAGAGGAGTTCACCCAGATTAAGCAACGTGACCCCAACGAGGAAACGTGACTCACAATTTGACAGCACGCTTCGGAGCCTCCAAGAGTAGTGGTGGGACCAAACCTGGTAGCGGGTGAGAAGGGCTTAGACAAAGATCACAGTAATATTACCTCTGTACAATCTACCGATACTAAACCTGTCGTTTTAGTTTTGGCAGAGGTAAATCCACGAGAATCCTACCCTTCCTCGCGGATGATCGCAGTGAGACTGCCTATCATGCCGTGTTTGGCTTTCCCTGTCTCTAGCTGCATGCGGGTCTTGACCTGTAGTCATACAGCAATTGTCGACACTTGAACATGTAGTAAGAAAGACAACATACGACATCTAACGGAGACAGTCGTATCGATAAGAATAGGACTCGGATAGCACTCACCAAGTGGGTAAAAGGTCAGGATTTCGGACACACCAGCGATCGCACCGGCGGCGAAATTGGCAATGAAGGGAAGGGCTATTTAATGCCGATGTGGATGCTTCTAGTCAAGTACATCAACAAGGTAAATACTTACGTTTGGGCTGTTGAGTAGTCATGCCCGAAATCAACGATAAAGGGATAGAAGGACTTGAATGAGGATGATGGTGCTTGGAGAAGTTCCGTAGATGTTCGGCTCGACTAACCGACGTAGCACGTGATTTAGTTACTTTGTGTGTCACGCGACGTGACCGAGCGGGTATGCCATGGTATACATCACATCCTGGCAGGAATACCAAGAGGCCGCAGAAAATTTGTATGTCAAGTCGCCAAACAAGGTCTGTTCCTTGGCCAGTCGCAGTTTCCCAACTAGATCTGGTCGCCCAGACGCGATATTCGGTGAAATGGAAAGCCTCAGAGGGTAAACTTGTCCTCAAGATCACCGATGATACTACAGTATGTGATCGATGTGGAAAGCCTTGGTTCTTGCTTCATCTTTGTGTCCAGTGCATCAAGTTCAAAACCTATTCGTCGATATTTCTCAATCGATTCGAATCCCTCAACCTTTCCTTGATGCAGAAGATGCAAAACAAGCGTCCAGAGCCACCCCCGCCTGTGGTTCCGCTTGGCAGTGGTGACGCAAGTCACCCACGGGCGGCATCGCCGGTGCCTGCCGCGCAGACTGGCCCAGCCGCCGGTGGGGTGAAGAAGAAAAAGCCAAAGAAAAAGAAGTAGTCTAGAACGTCGCTTCCGGTGACACATTGACATGCTCACTCTGCCATACGGGTGATTGATGTACGCAAACTCCCAGCATTGGATTTGTTTCAAGCCCGTACGGCGATGATCTTCTTGTTGGTGTGCTGATTGCGCGGTATGCCTGCTTCATGCACGGTTGGGCATCAAGATAAGATCTGCGTATTTCATGTACTTGGGTAGATCAGGGGGTATAGAACAAGGTTGTTGCCAAGCGTGAATGGTGTCCGGGGTTCGTTTGCCATGACACCAGTAGCTGAGGCCGGGAGAAGACAGCCATCATCCGCGTACACATCACTGCACTCGAGGCTCACCTGAGGTCGCCCAGCTTCGAGCTTAAGACTTTCGATATATCTCCTGGCTTAACAGTTCATCCACCTCACGGAAATCACCACAAGGACACGGCCTCGGTGGAATTCGCCTAGGAATCTCAAGGAGATTTGCGGAACCCGCCATGGCTCTGCGACGATTCTCCACCGCCGTAGACGGTAGTATTCCGATCCCAGCACTCCTGTACAATGATGAAGATCTTCTTGCCTCCCAGGACACTATTGGGATCTACGATGGGTACGTACCGCCTTTCCCCCATTGCCTGCCAGTGGTTCCCATCGTCACAATTGATTGATTGTTGGCTCGATTTCATCAATCAACACTAAATTCCAGTCTTCAGAAGGCTGTCAACCACCAGTCTGGTACCGTGCATGTGTCCTCACACCGTCTTTTCTTCGTAAACTCGCATCAACCAATATCCCATTCATTCTGCCTGAATCTGACTCGCATCACACGAACTGATCACTATGCGGGTTTGTTCATGTCCTCGCCGAAAGTCACACTTTACCTCGATTCCGCGTTCGTTCCCCCGTCTGGTTACCAGGACAGCGTCGATGATGGCTTCGAGAGCTGGATCTGTCATGTGTGCAACCACCGCAATCCCCCAGGACTCAGTCCAGCCGCCGCGCGGATATGTGCCCTCTGTGGCGTACCCAGAAGCGCCCTGTCAGGTTTCCCTCAGCCCAATGGATCCACCTCACCTCCTTTACAACGTGCAGCGTCCGTACTACCCCCCGTCGCCTTTTCAATGCAATCCGGATCTTCTACACCACCAACCAAGGACCCGTCGTTGGTCGCATGCACAGCATGCACGTTTTTGAACCACCCCTCCATTCGAAACTGTGAGATTTGTTCTACCTCACTGCCGCTCGCTCCAGGAAACGCTGGTGTTAACAGCAAGTCTGCACCGTCATCGCGACCTGTATCCCCGCTCATTGAAGACAATACCTCTGATCCCGCTAACCCCCTTATCAAAATAAGTTTTCGTAGGGGTGGAGACAGAACATTTTATGCGACCCTTCGACGTGCCCTAAAGGCAAGGGCATGGGAGGTTGGTCCGGTGGCACGGTCCCAAAAAATCCGCCGCTGAATTACCCCCCAGGGCCGACAAATTGGCAAAGGGTATAGGAGTGGTACTTCGAGTCTTGGCGCCAGTTCTCCTGAAGGGGGTTCGACGCCTGTCCCCCCACGGCGAACAGGCATTGGTAAAGTGGTTTGCAATATTTCATGGGAGATGTTGAAGAAGCTCTCTAGATGGTATCCTACGCAACGTCGAGACGTCGGCCCAGAACACAGAGACACAGCTATCTGACGCATTCCAAGACCTTGAGGCACTGATGGTGAAAGCGCAAGACCTCGTCCACTTGGCTGCTGAGCTCAACGAGAAACTGGGTGGACCAAGGAATAGTTTGAACTGGAGCTCCATGACGTCCTCGTCAGCGTGGGTGCCTTCTGCTTCGGCCCCACCCACCTCACCGTCACCGTCATTATTTACGACGATGAATGTGGAGCTGTCATCTGAACCAGAAGAAGCGAAATTCATACGGTCTTCTCTGGCTCAGTTAGGTATGCAGCTGTCCAATGCGCCAGTCACTGCGGACATGATGCAGGATGAAAAGAAATGGATGGAAGAATTAGCACGGGAACTTGCCAGCGTGCTTCAGGGCTCTGTGGACGAACCTGAACATAAGGCAGGAGGGATAATGAAGGAACGCGGCGTAATTGGTCTAGATGAGGTCTGGGGTGGCTGGAATCGTGCCCGAGGAATAGGTAAGCTGAAGGCACGCATAAGGGGATGGTGTATCTTATTCATCCGTTAGCGCTTATTCCGCCGACAACGTTTTTGCAGACCCTCCAATATTTGCCATTTCATACGTCCCCGCCGGTCCGCAGCAGGACGTTCAAGTCAGGTTTGCAAGTGCTTCATACACCGCCATATACCCACACGGCATTTGCTGCACGGCTTTCGAGCTACATGACGATATCGGGGGCACAAACGACGGGTCAGATAGCTGGAGAGGAGGGTATTACAGTGTCGCTTGCTACAGAAATGATTCTAGCGGTGGAAGCTGATGGGGTGATATGCCGAGACGACGAGCTTTCGGGGATTAGGGGGGGTGGGAGTGGTGGCTCGGAGCTTAGATGGAGCCTCAATTATTTTGAAGACTATATCTGGGATGGTCAATAGTAAGCAGAATAGCAATATCAGCCCTAAGCGCTGATCCTGTGCCATGTGGCAAGCAATAACGTACAACGAGATTGTTGGCCGATGGAGGATGTCGAGAAGGCGGACCCTTGAGGCTATGGGGGTGGCACGTCGTTGACACGTTTTCGACGTCTACGCGATGATCGCAGTTCACCCTGATCTGTGGCGATCGCGTGCGTCCATAATAACCAGGCAAACAAACTCGACTACTTTCCAGCCACGGAGCCACGGGCGTCAGACGCTCCCATGGCGATGAATTTGACGGGTGCGACAGGCGGCACGCATATACAGTGACCGACCCATCCCCCAGGCCACAGTCTGATGGTCACGCGCCTTCTCCCAGCGAAGCAGCAACGCACAACCAGAGCCAGTACATTTTATCCAAACCAGCTTCTTTGTGTGGGCCACGTGCGGTCATTAGGTAACTCGACCCTACCGACGTACTCGGGAATGCGACCATCGCACCTGGCTAGCGGTTCATTGACTGGTGCCACGAGGTCCCATCTGCCCGTTCCTGATAGTCCATGTTCTCCACTGTCTGTCACGGGAGCAGATGCGGGAGTCCTGGTTACCCAGATCGGCGATTCGCTCTGCCAGCTGCCAGGTGTGTGCATTCTGGTGTGATCGACCGGTCTCTGATGCGCTTCTTGCCGTTCCACCCGTTCGCTGCTCTGACCAATTCATAGGGCATATTCACTCACAACGCTCAGGGTTAAGCTTCGCGGGAACCTTGTTTGCGTCATCGGAACCGGAGAATGGCACGGAGAAAGCCATGAGCGCCGACAGCTCACCTGCGTGGCCAGATGGCAAATATGAATATCATTATTGGAGCCGTGCACAGCACGGCTATCAGCAAGCGCAAGGTTCGAGATCTCTTCTCAGCTTTCCCGCATTTGCTTGTCCAGCTTTGGTGCGGTCCATCGCGGAGTAATATGTACAGAGACGAAGCTTTATAGATGGAGCTATATCAGCCCATCCCAACCTGTACCCCCGACTCCCCGACGTCCTATCCCTCCCTCGTTCATACTCGCTCCTCTTCGCCATGGGTATGGCCACCAAGGACCTCTCGCGATCGCTCACTACCAAGGAGCAGGACAACATGGCTCACCTCGAGAGACTCAAGTACTTCCTCGCAACCGCGCCATCCCGCTGGTCGTCACCGGGCTCGTCCCGTTCAAACGACCTTCTGGGCGACCACGCCTCCGTCAGCCACACCTCCTCGCACCCCTCCATGAATCGATTCCTCCTCCCCTCCTCGGAATACGTCTCATGCGTCCTCTGGTCTGGCATCTATCACATCACCGGAACAGACATCGTCCGTGCCTTGGTCTTTCGCTTCGAGGCCTTTGGGCGGCCCGTTAGGAATATGAAAAAGTTTGAGGAGGGCGTGTTCAGCGACCTTCGGAACCTCAAACCGGGCGTTGACGCCACTCTGGAAGAGCCCAAGGCACGTGATTCTTGCCACTAGTGTCATGAACGTAATGTGCTGACGTTTGCCCACAGTCCCCGTTCTTAGATCTGTTGTTCAAATACCAATGTATCCGTACTCAGAAAAAGCAAAAAGTGTTCTACTGGTGGGTAGATTGACCCGCATCTCTCCGATCTGATCCTATGTCACGGTCGCACAGGTATTCTGTCCCACACGACCGTCTCTTCCTTGACGCACTCGAACGCGACCTCAAACGGGAAAAGATGGGTCTCGAGCCTACGACCGTCATCGTTGGCGAACCAGCATTGTCGTTCACATACGAGCCACAGCGCAGCCTCTATGAGCAGTTCGGAAAAGTGATGGCTGGCAAGGAAGCCGACGGTGATTCATTGCACCCTACGCGCGACACAGGGATCCCGCAGGCCATGAGTGATGGGAATGGGTACCCGGGCGACCTTCAGCAAAACATGATTCGTATCGATAGCACCTCGGCCGTTCAGCGCTCGAATCTGCCGTTCATGCCGTTCACACTCTTTGAAGGCTCCCCGACGTACAAGCAGCGCCGCAAAAAGCCGGTGAGCAAGTTTCAGCCGAGCAGTCTATCGGGCATCAGCCGTAACAGCCCCGACGGGAGCCATCACTCGCGCAACAACTCTCCGAGCGGTGGCGGTTATGGCACCTCGGACCACGCGACGGCCGCTGATATGTTTATTGCGCAAGCCAGGGATTCGAAGTTTGTCCCTGCAACGCCACCGACTGATCTCAACGCCCCTCATCTTACACCTGGCTTATCCAATGTCTCCGCTGACGGTGGAGCGTGGCCGTACGACCATTCAGCCTCGGAGGAGTCAGGACCGAGATTACCACAGAGTTATGTCGAGAACACGACGCTGCCGTCGTATTCTCACGGGGAGTCTCCGGGGGGCCCCATTACGTCCAAGGCTTTTGTCTGCCCACTCTTCTGCTGTGGCCGGCTGTTCAAGCGGATGGAACACCTGAAGCGGCATGTGCGCACCCACACGATGGAACGTCCGTATCAATGCGACCGCTGCATGAAGCGGTTTTCGAGGTCCGACAACCTCAATCAGCATCTTCGTATCCATTTCCGCGCTGATGGTGATGACTCAAGCTCCGTTGAGCTCGGAGCCTCTGATATTGACGAAAGCCAAGGGTTGGACGATGTCGACTTCCCCCTATCGTCATCCATGCCGTTCCCGAACGGGTTGCCAGATATGGACATATGCGAGGTCGAGGTTCAAGGCCACCTCCAGGAGATTCAGGGTGACGAAGAAGGTCTCGTCGCCGCGACTGGCGGCTTTGCACCGAGCTGGAGCGCCGTCATCCCAAACTCCACCGTTTCTCCATATTATTCTCATACCCTTCCCGCAGTCGCCGACCCGCCGAGCTCTAATGGCGATTTACCCCATCTGGGGTTCCTTCCCCCCGTCGACACGTCGAACATGACCTGGGCCGGCCTCTCTCAACACGACTCTGGGTCGCATTCAAGATCGATGATGCACCCGCTTTCCGCTTCGGAACTTGACCAGGTATCACTCCATCGGTCGCTCATGACCCGTGGGGTGGGTCCTGTAAGGCGTCACCGGAGCATGACCCCGTCGCTCTTGAGAGGCTTTGACCGAGGTCAGTCGCCGCCTGGCCGCGGGTACCATCCCTATGCGACCGTCTCTTCCACTCATTCGCGCGCGAGCTCGAGCACGTCAAGTCCGTCGAGCCTCGCTTGCTCGCCCGACATGCCTGCCATGTCGCCCGTTTCCATCGGCGACAACTCGGTTAGCGCGCAGCCACACTGTGTGTCCGCTTCTTCACAGATGGCGGTCGGTTACGACGTCGTTTCTTCTGGCAGGATGCCATATTATGATAGCCCGCTGGACACACACCACAGTTATTCGACTGGTTACTTTGACTCGAGCCCCGTGTTTACTAGCGCATAGACTTGTGATTTTTTTTTCTATTTCGATCTCACTATAATGTAGCCATCATGCTAGTGTTTAGGAACATTTTTACCCGCGTGTATCCTTGGCCATTATTTATATACCTCGTGTCTTTTGCTAGTATACCATACATACCTCCAATCACATTTATAATTTATGTTGCGATGCGTACTTGGAAGCGATGACAGATTGGCACCTTTGCCAGCTGGTGCGACCATTTCGTGTGGATGCCGGGCCGTCGGAGATCGACCTGCGGGGCCCGTGCTCGGCTGATAGCTAGTTCACTTTGCAATCACATACACTGCATTCTTGTATTCGACCTCGCGAATTGACAAGCTACAGCCCACTTCCGCAGCGAGGTGTTGTATTACAGATGTGGGGGAGGCTTAGTGATCCCGATGACGAATGGGTGCGTGTTAGGCCGATCAGCCAGCGGGATCGCCTATCGCGGGTGACCGTGCGCTGTCAATGAACAGCACGACGTGCACTGGGTGTCTATCAGCGGACGTTGTTCTTGCAGTCGCCCGTGCCAAGTGGTAACTGGTCGGCGAGACCCCATCTCTGCCCCGAAGAAGTCACTGGGCATGTCCATCACTGTGCCTGACGCCCAGATCGAATTCCGGGATGTTGCGAAGAGCAGTTTCCCAGTCAAATTCCGGCGGAGGATTGAATATGGCAGGGCCAGTAGAGTTGCCCCGAATACAAGAGTTGCCTTTTTTTGGAGTGAATGCGATGATCGAACATCACGTGCGGTGTATAACGCTGCGCAAGTTACGTAACATTTAGGACTACGAACATGTTCTCCGCATTTTCGAGGCGACTGGTGCGTCGTTTCCCCATAAGCACCTCTTTTTGTTGGCTTATGTCACCCAGCCCCAAATATCCGTCTTGTGCGTGTATCGCCGTTTAACCCCGAGGACCCCGTGCTTACCCTTGTTAGCCACAACCCCTCCTCACCGCCCTCCGTCAAGGCGCTCGCGCTCCTCAGAGCGTCTCTCTCTGCGCCCTACCCACCCTCCACGCCAGACGCACCCCCCCTCGAGTTCAACCTCGAGGTCATCGAGTCCAAGCCACCCACCCCGGACCAGTTGCGCACCATTCTCTCCTATCTCGCCCCTAAGGACGGCAAGGGCTACGCGGTCTTCTTGTCATCCCACCCCGCCGCCCCTGCAGCAGCCGAACAGCCACACAGCGCGGCGGGGATAGCAGAACTCGGCACACACAACCTAAGCGCGCTCAAATGGCCCGTCGTCGTCGACTGGAACGGCGGCCGTGCGAGCATCGGCGACGTCGACGGAGTGGCAAACATGCTCGAGGCCCTCAGACAGCGCAGGGACGAGCCCAAAGGATGGTTTCGGTAGTCTGTATTCAAGCACGCCTGGGAATTATCCGTCGGAAGTGTACTATGGACAGTAGTAAAAAGGGAGAATAGATTATCATCAGCCTATATTATTTTGCCCGGTGGGCGTCGGCGTCGACGTGGCCTTTGCGCTCGTGCTGCCAACAGCGGCGGCAGTGGTCGTATCGAACCCTGCCGGCCGAGTGGTGCCTTCGGCGATCTGCTGAGTAGCGGAAGTTTGGCTGCCCGCGCCCTGGTTGTTCGGGGTCGAGACCGGCGAAGCGGCCGCAGGCTGACTGGTGACCACGACCTTGCTGCTGCTGCTGCTCTTGTTGCCCACCGTCCCGCCCACGGCACCACCCACCACAGCACCAATGACGATGAGAGCGAGGACCGCAATGATGATGATGCCATTTCGGGTGCGCCAAAATGGAAGCTTTGGTTTGGGTGTGGGCAGTGGGGCGGGGGAATCAAACTTTTCCCCAGAGCTATTCTCGGGAATGGCGGGCGTCAATGGCACCGCGATGGCTGCTGGCCCGGGGTGGGGCGAATGTGGGGTTGGGCTGCGCAGGGAAGGCGTGCGCCGGGGTAGTTCAGCGGGCTGTTCGAGCAGGTCGACATTGTATCCCTCCTGTAAACTGCATGAGCGCACGCACACGGGGCGGTGTTGGCTGCTCACCTGCCGCTGGGCGCGCGTCGCCTTGGGTGCCTCGCCGAGCAAGTTCTGGTCGTAGGAGGACATTGTGGTCGTGATGCTCGCGTAGACGGGAAAATGGAGGGTCGCACAGAAATTAGGCGCTCGCCCCACGCAGCTGAGCACGCCGTACGGGCGTCGAACAGCCTCATCGTGCCTGGTCAATGAGTTGTTTCCAGTACAAGTACACTACGGGCTCGTCTGCGAGTACAGTACACTGAAAAAAAAAAAAAAAGGCCCAAGCGGGATTCGATTCTGGGACTTCCCACGGCACTTATTCTTTTCTTCTCCATTGGTCGACCACGTCAGACGTTGTCGTCCTCGTCGTCGTTTTAGTCTGCCAAACACCCGTTCAGTGGATTCATTGCTTGTGCGTGTCGATGGCTAATCTCGGTCTACCAACAGGTTTGGTCCCTTTCATTACCGGTCCACGCGTCCTCGAGGGCACGCTATGCCTTCATTTCTGAACAAGGTCTTTGGGTACAAGAAGAATGACGACAAGGACGTCGCTCGTCCGTCGCGCGACGCTCCAGATTCCACCACTTTGCTCGATGGAAAATACGAGGCCGTTCCCATACTTTCCCCGACAGATGCATCCCTTGCAGAGGCACAACAGGCCAGAGATTTGGACCGCGATACTGGCTTCTCTCTGTTTAAACACAGACCTCGTGGTTTCTCCCACAAGTCTGCTCAGAAATCGCCGGTGGCCGTTCCTCATCTCACTCTTCGCCTCCCCAGTCCCAAAGAAAACGCGGACGCGCGCGCTCTCGGTGCCGTTTTCGATGAGGATCCCGTCTCGCAGTTGATTCTAGACGATGCGGTCATCGCTGCAAAACGTCTCAGTCCTTTGGAAGCTCTCCATCTTATTCGGGCCTGCGCACAGGCCATCTCCGAACGCGGTATGCCATCTGTTCTTCTGCTCAGCTCTTTTGCTCAGCTGTCTAAATCAGGCTTGGAGACACTCGGAATCATGCATCCGCATTGGTTCTCCGCGTCTCCCGATGTCCAGCGCAAACTGATTTCCCTCTTTATCCGTTCCTTGAGCCAAACTACCACGCTCTCTCCAACTTCCACCGCCGCAGCGTCGGCATTTGAAAATGAGCTCCACTATACACGTTCACCCCATGATGTCGCCGCGGTCCTTCGCTGGGGTCTTCGTCATCTCACGCTTGAGGATGCTCATTTTGCAAAAGACAAGGCTGAATGGGCGTGGTACAGCACCTTTTTCCGAGCGGAACGTGATGCTTCATATCCTACCAAGGCCTTTTCCGAATTATTACTGCCTCGGTTGCCTGCATCACACGTCGACCTGTTGACTGTCACGCTTGATTTGATAGCGTCGCTTGCGTCCCATGCCGAGACGAACGGTATGTCGGGTAGCAAACTCTCCAAGTTTTTGGGAATTTGGCTTCTCGTAGCTACTCGAGCGGAAGAGTCTGATGATTGGAACCGGTTCTATGCACGATGGGAGCGGGCTGGCCGTATCTTGGAGCACTTGTTCCTTGCCCACTTGAGGCGAGTCTCGTCAAAGAGTCGGTCTTGTATTGTCTGACATTGTCACAGGGAGCAATCTATAGGGCTACGGCTGCCTACTCGGCTTCAGGAGCTTGTCCAGTACTATCCGTTCAACAAGGGTTCACCTTCTACCGAGGACGATCTCTTACCTCGGCCCCGCTTCTCTACCCGTCAACACGACGCGCTTTGCATCCGTGTCGAGACTATTCTGGCCCATGGTGCACAACAGCCAAAGCAGCACCCGATCCAACTCCTCCTTGAGGCGTTCCGACTTCCCGTCGAAAGTAATGAGCACACAGCATTGTGGAATACCCTCAAGGCTACTGTTTTTGAGGACGTGGCATCATCCAACCCTCAGTTTACCCGGATATTTGTCGACGAGACCATCCAGCTGTTGGCCCTGATCCCTGCTCCCAACAACGCGTCGTCCCCTACATTGTTGGCTTCCCCCGTTACCAAGTTCATCGCTCGCAAGCGTTCCTCTTCGATTTCCAAAGTTCTCGAGCGTGCGCTCGCAAAGTCGAATGTAAACGGCTCCACACCTGCAACCCCCACATCGCCTACCTCGCCTGTGATCACAGACTGGGCGCAGTTTTCGCTGAGTGGCTTCGGGGACGCCCCATCTACGCAGCCTCTCGCTGTTCTTTACAGTGACGACGACACCGAGGTGACTATACCTCGACAGATGCCCCGCAAGCCCGAGCGCCAAGGTGGCAAGTCGCGTAGTCGCAGACGGCGCTCAGAGGAACGCGTGCCCCTGGATGCTTCACCTCAGCTCGACCCTGTGTCGTCCGTTGTTGAGACCCGTGTCGGCTCTGTCCACATTGTCCACATCGACGAAGCCTTTATCGACTTTTGGAGCGACGCCATTGTCGATCCCATCTCTGCGCACTGGCCCACGTTTGTTTTGTGCGGTCTCAAGGAACTCCCGAGTACTCCCCTCCGCTGGCTCGTCATCGAGCAGACGTACACCCGTCAAGAGCTCCCACGCAACCCCTCGCCTGACGGCCGACGTGGCCGCTCTCCCCGCCCGTCTTTCAGATCCGACATCTCGGGGTTCCGCATCAACTCGGTGCTTTTGTCTGCACGAAAGCGGTTCAGCGTGTTTAGCAAGTCGACGAGTGATTTGGATCCCAAAAAGTATAGGCCCGTTGTGGGAGAGCTCGGAGAGGTGCTTCCCGAAGAGGACCTTCCCACCAAGGATTTGCGGATGAGTGGGAAGGCAACCATCAGTAGTGGGACGACAGCGGACGTTACCGAACAGGTGAAAACCAACGAGATCTGTGCGATGCCTATCGCGGTCGCGTCTGTGGATCCAGTCAAGGTGAGAAGGTGGTGTCTCAGTGAAAAGATCGGCGTTGACATGTTTTTCTAGGATGTGGGTGCAGCGGCCGAGGTACCCTCAATTGAGCCTATCCCACACTCTGGGCCTAGACCCAATGGGCATGTTCATGAGACGGATCAGGCACTTGGCGTTGCGGACAAGGCTGATTCGTGGAGGATGCCCGCTGAGGATGGACGGACCCAAGTAGCGCCGATTGAGGAAGATGTCGCACGACCAGCGGATGGTGACGCGCATCTCCCCGACCCATCCAACGTGATCCAAGCTGGAATTACCAACGAATCTCGGGCAGTCGCGGAAACAGTTGCCATACCTGAGCCCACAATTGCGGTAGTGGCAAATCCTATTCCCCCCACGGAGGCTGCCGTGCCAGAGTCTCCCGGAGTCATTATACCACGTGTCGACAAGCAAGCCTCTCGGGAGATTTCCGACAACGTGACATCTGCCGCGGAAGCAGTCTGTTACGATAACCCGTCTGCCGCAGATGTTGCCACCGAGATGCCAGCTCAGCTGCAAAATGCGGTCGTTTTCGTGGATAACATTGCCGAGGTGGAAATACATACACCCGCGCGTGAGGGCGCTGTGGAGACCCCTGGCCAAGAACTGGACGTCGACGTTGATGGGCGTGCTCAGGGTCAGCCCGAAGCGCAGCAGGATGCCCCGGAACCGTCGGTGGTGGACTTGGAAGTGGAAGCGACATCGGTCTTGGCCGTTGAGGAAGCGTCTGGTGCGCAAGGCGAAGAGGGCGCGCAGGACGCACCCGAGCACGCCGCGGACCATGTCTCTAAATTTACAATTCAAGAAGCAACTATTGTTGGCCCACCCCCTGAGGAGGCGCCTGCCATGCAGCTCGCAGAAGACGTACCGCATGCCGTCGAGATGGGTGTGTCGACGCCGGTCGTGGAGACGGCTGTGTGGGTAGACGACACCCCCGGCCCCGAGACAGCGACGGAGGAGAACGCGCCCGTGCAGCTCCCCACACCCAAAGATCACGCCGACATTGACGAAGCCGAAGAAGCACAAACTTCCATCGAAGCAGCGTCCTCGCCGCAGATTCTCGCCGCTGAGTCTCTTCCAGAAATTTCTACGGCACGCGACCCGACCCCTGATCTCGCGCAAGATCTGGAAGCACCGCGCGCTGCCGAACGTCTGCCCCTGCGAGAAGAAGAAGACGAGGAGGAAGCCGCTCCGGAGATGGCCGCTGGGCCGCTCGACGTCGAGGCTGCGGTGGTTCAAGAAGCGGCGGAAGTGCAAGTGGCTTCTGCATGCGACCCCGTCGACGATGTACACGGCTCCGTTGAGGACGCTCAAGGTGGCGTCGACCCTAGCGCTAGCGAGCCCGAGATGGTCGGTGTTGAGTCAGTCGTACCTGTGGCAACAGAGGACTCCTCCGCCTTTGGTGTGCCTGAGGAGGCTCTGGAGACGGACGGTGGCGCCCCAGTACACGTCGACGTTGCTGCCGAGCAGCTCATGACATGTGAGTGATGACGGACTTGTAGTACCTCGTGCTCACGGCCGCGTGTTAGCCACGCATGAGGCCGCGGTGTTTTCAGAGGAACCATAGGATGGGCCGTGGCGTTGGATAGTCTATGGCCAGCTTTCTATCTTCGACCTTCATTTCTTCTTGGTTTTCCCCTCCCATGTCGCATTTTCTATTCCTTTTGCTCTGGTTCGAGCCTCGTTCCTTATCCCATGCCTTAATTCGAAACTGATCACATTCTTTCTCATTTCACAATTCTACCACGACGGGCATCGCTAGGATGTTGTCTTAATTTCTCCTTGTACTCCTATGATACACCCATACCCTCTTCCATGTTCCTACTCTAGTTTGGCGCTTTCAATGTTCCAGTACTCTTGTGCGTAGTCCTGGATGGCACGATCGGAGCTAAATTTGCCCATCTACATTTCATGTGGTTGGATACCCTCTCTAAAATGTGGAATTGGAAACGGTACCTTGGCGGTCGTTCGGATGCTCTTCTTGATCCACTCGGTGCGATCCTCGTATGCTTCGTCGACCATGCCCAGCGCTTCAATGTCTGAAAACGGTGAGTACAGGCACGCGATAGACGCGCAGAGACGCACAAGAATCGAAATCGTCCGTGATTAGATAGTAATCGCCCTGTCGAATCGTGTTCAACAGCCTGATAAGACACGTTGAGCGAACGCAGGGCACCACGACAGACAGACGTACGGCTCATAAACGTGCTGGTCGCCGAACATGCCCTCCGAGATGACGCCCAGCACGGTGGCGAGCGCGGGCGACTTTTGCTCCACCGGCTCGGGGTGGTACGCGTGCTGGTACCGCAGCTCTTCCACGTCCGGCGTCAGGTTCCCGAAAAAGACTGCGGCGCGGGTCCGTCAGAGCCCGAGCACAACGCAGAGACACTCACAGACGTTGTCCGACCCTACTTCTTCGGCGATCTCGATGTTGGCGCCGTCGACCGTGCCGAGCAGCAGCCCGCCGTTGATGCAGAATTTCATGTTGGACGTGCCCGAGGCTTCCGTGCCTGCCGTCGAGATGTGCTGGCTGATGTCCGAGGCGGGGATCAGCACCTCGGCCAGGGTGACGGAGTAGTCGGGGAGGAAGAAGACGCGGAGGTAGTCCCGGGTGTCCGGGTCTGCGTTGACCACGCGGGCGACGTTCACGATGAGGCGGATGGTCTGCGAGATGAGATGTATCAGCGACTGTGAGACGACGGGAGCGTGCATTGTACCAGTTTGGCGATGTAATCTGGCGATCGTCTCTCTGGTCAGCGCGCGCAGAGGGGAGATGGACGGGGACTTACAACCCGGAGCAGCTTTTCCAGCGAAGAACACGTTGCGTGGAACAATCTTCTTCCTTTCCTCGGGCTTCAATGCCTTGAGCGTCAAGTAACGCTGCAAGAAACGTCCAATGATCAGTTTGAAAACGACGTTGAATGACCTACGTGAATTACACCAAGAATATTGAGCGTTTGACGCTATGTTTGACGTGAATCACCTGTGCTCGACTTCTGTGCTCGGACATACCTTGTATTCATGGATCCTCTGTACCACAGTGCCCAGTTAATCCATCCCATAAAACTGGTCGTAAAATATGCTGGCCTCACCTTTATCTGCACGTCGAACAAGGCTTTTGTATCGACCTTTAGTCCAAGAGTTGTTTGAACATAATGGGCCAGTCTCTCCTTGTTGATTTGCTTCACGGAAGCCCATGCAACCTGGAAGTCTTCGTTGTCTACGTGGTTCAACAGTCCCTCGAGCTTCGTCAGGTCCTTGAGCCACGCGCTTTTCGGAAGCTTAAGAGTGTTGGTAATTAGCTCACTAAGCGCCGGGTTACACTGAAATGGTGTCAGTACCGTCTCGTGCGATACTTGATGGTCATTCGCACTTGGTCAAGCCAACGCCTCGGGGTGACTTTGAAAGGGGGTCACCGAAACATCTTTTGTATCTTGTTGAACACTTACCTCCGTTAGTGACATTTCCGAACCTCGAGTAATATCAGATAATGAATCACAGCGGAAGAAAGGAACGCCATACTTGCTGATACCATAGTAATCCACAAAGTCCTTCAAAATCGTCGTCCTCACCAACTCGCTGTGTAGCTATACAATTCTTTTATACATACGCGGTGTGAAGCTCAGTCCTGGAAGCATACCTCGGCGACGCCATTGACTTTCCGACTTCCTATGGGAAAATGATAGGTTGGAACTCGGTGGGCATTCAAAGTGTCACAAACCGATACATGCTAGATGCGCCATGCGAACGTACTTTGGCAAACCCTCTGCACAATCGTAATTAGGACTTTATCCGTGAAGTAACCGCTCACCTTCGATCAACGACATCCTTGCCAACCTGTCACGGTCTCCGGGGAACATCCGTTCAACAGCTGTTTCGAGTATGAGCCCGAGGATGGTGGAGACATCACAGACTTACACTGCAGAAAGAGCCTCGGAAGTAGATGGTATCGTACTGTTAGCCCAAAGCAATCAAATGAATCGGCTCACATGTTCTATGGACATAAGAGAGTGTCAGTAACATGCTCTTGTTTATATAAAAGGTAGGCTGACGATGTCAAAGATGATCTGCATGTGTCTAAGGAGCGTGTTAGTGACGGTATCGAACAAAGAAGAGACAACGTACCGGGGTAGAAGTTGCTCCATCAAAGGAATAGGCCATTTTTCCAGTGCTTCCTAGAGCAAGTCCTCGTGAAAGAGCGTAAATCAGGCGAGGATATGACTGACAGGAAGCACAGTGTGGTTAGTGAAGAAAAAGGTGTTTGTGACGATTTCCCAAGCTGTGTTCCAGGGCAAGTCATCTTCATCGAGTAGAATGCGCATCAACTCCGGGACAGCCAGCGTGGGATGGGTCTGCACAATATGATTTCAGACTTCGCAACTGTACGCCTCGCATCGTACTGACGTCGTTGAGCTGTATAGCAACATCTGGCGCATTGTTGAGTGGATTGAAGAACGCGTTTCGCATCAACTCACAATCGGAGAGCTCTTTGATCGGTTTCCCAAGGTTCCTAAACCGCCTCAAGATATCTGCGAGGCTAGCCGCAGTCCAAAAGTACTGCTGTTTAAGACGCAACTCCTTTCCAACTGTAAACCGGATGAGAGCGAGAGGTCAAACGTCGGGACAAACCGCTCACATGATGTATGGTCATTAGGATAAAGCACAGACGTGATGGCCGCAGCGCTGTTCGAGGACTCGACTGCAGAATCGTAATTCCCAGCTAAACAAACGATATCAGGCTACGTGCTCTCATTACTGGAGCCCTCACCATTGAAACTGTTCAAGTCGAAACCTCTCTTCGGTTTACTCTCCCAGAGGCGAAGGTTGTTGGTATTCCTGGTATCATAGCCAGGAATCATGACGTCGTACGCAACGGCCAACACTTCCTGCCCACCATGCCACACGCCGCGGCCGCTTCCATCATGGAACCTGTCGGCCGTGCCGTAAAAGCGGATTTCGTATATGACATCGATGCGTGGTAGTTCCCATGGGTTCGAGTTCTCGAGCCAGGGGTCAGGCGCCTCAAGTTGTTGTCCATCAGGGGCGATAAGCTGCTGGAAAATTCCGTACTTGTAGCGGAGCCCATATCCCCAAACAGGGAGCTCTTGTGAAGCCGATGAGTCGAGATAACAAGCCGCGAGTCGGCCGAGTCCACCGTTTCCCAGGCCCGCATCTCGCTCTTGGGCCAACAGGTCCTCGAGGTTAAACCCGAGTTTTTCGACACCTTGGGAGAATTTGTCTTTGAGTCCGAGGTTGAGGAGCGCGTTGTCAAGAGCCCGTCCCATCAAAAATTCAAGAGAGAGATAGTAAGCACGCTTCCCCCCTTTACGGTTCAGATGCACTTGTGTGTCGTTCCAGTTGATCTTGAGCAGATGTCAAAAGCTGGGATGCGACTGCCGCAGTGGGTACTCACAAGGAGATTATCACGGACGGAAAGCGCGGTCGCTTGATAAGCACCCAAGTCATCCAGACTGTAAACCTGGCGTGCCAGCGAAGTTTGAACGTGGTTCACAAAGGACCTCGTGATAGATTGGACGTCTAATGATAATTAGAGACGTGGACAAGTTTTTTTGAAAGCCTCACTCGTATCGAGATGTCTGTAACCGTCCTTCCACACATCCTCCTCCCCTTTGGGCCATTTTTCTTTTCCAGATTCATCTTTCTCGGGAAGATAGCCTCCTGGAATACGGCTATGGTAGGTAGAGGTCCGAACTGCCAGAAAATGACCAGACGTACCTGTGAGAGATCTGACATGTCTACGGGCTCTTTTGGGCTTTCCGATAGTTGTGGGATCGAGGATGGAGGTCATGTCAACGGACGATGGAAGTAAATGTTTAAGAGAGCGTTCGGAATGAAAAGGCCCGATGTCATGTGCGATCGAAGAGGGGCCTGATTGGTAAATTCATATTATAGACAACGGGGTAACGAATTACTACGGTAGATTAGAGCATAAAATACTTTGGTATTGCATCTTGAAGCTCCGCGAGGAATTGGGTAAGGGTGTAACAAACGTTGGTAGCGCAATGGTGATGACAGTTATTCAAACCACTGAATCTGTCCCGGGACAGCCGGTCAAGATCATGAAGCAGCCAGCTTATGTACGGAGAGTGAGATGCAGGCACCAGCTGCTCTGACAACCAACGCATGCAAATGGGCTTGCCCATGTAGCAGGGGTTGTATAGCTTGGCGTTCGTCCGTGGGTCCCTGTTGACAAGTAAAGCGGTCAAGCGCTCTTGTAGCAGCTCTCGGCCGATGATGAGACGTCGCAAATCGTCAGGGGAAAGGGTTAAGTGGCTGCGCCAGCCGTCACTTCCGTTCTCCCAACGTTGGACTGCAAGTGCATAGAATGCAGCTGGCAAGATCTCTGGAATGTCAAATTCGCGTGCAAGACAGATTGCTTCTAGAGAATATATGTAAGCTTGAAATAAACCTTGACAAGATTCCACACACCTGCTGCATTCGGCATGGCCGTCGTGTTCATTTCAGCGAGGTTTGGTGGCCATCTCAAGCAGAGCTGCTGTTTACACCACTGGCGCAACTCCGAAATCTCGTATTTGGTGGAGATTCTAAGTGTCTTAGCAACGGTATCTAGCGAGGCAGATTGAATTTCAAACGAACTGAGCAATGACCTGAACACAAGTATTGTAATGAAATAGCTCGCTTACCTGCGATCGTACATCCAATCCAGAACGGGTATCCAGTCGTAGAAGGCATCATGAGGCAACTTCACCAGTGGACAGCCATCAAAAGCCTCCGTTGACTCAGGTTGGGGTAGCTCGAGCATGGTAGAAAAAACGAGTGAAGCCATCAGCTTGGTTCGGTGAATCTTGAGAAACCTGTTCTCCACTTCCAGGACGATGTCGCCATCTCAAAACCAAAATCGCAGGTTTTCTGGTGCCATTTCATGAAAGGTAGAAAATTTCCTCCTACGTTTTGCGGGCGGTTGAAGGCTGTCGATCATGAGTGTTCAGTTTCAAAAAGGGGCAACAACGCGACGGCGCGTCGGTGGCGTGTGAACACTTTACTAGTGTTGGCAACAGATCCGATATACACTAGTAGTAGGTCTATCGCGCGCTATCTGGGCCTCCCTCCATCTGCGTTTTATCCCCCTGCTTTTCCTCTTCGTCCTGTCTAGCATCTGCGAACATGATTGCGCTCGCAGCGGCGTTACTCCAAGGCCCCGAGGTCAAACCAAACGCTGTGTCCATGTCACTTCCTTGTCGGCCTCGAAGGTCCCGTGCAAAAAGCTCCCGCAGGCTCAATATAAACCGAGGGACAAGCGTGATTGGGGGTATTTGCAATTGTAGTATTATTGTCAGGGTAACTCGCCATTTGCCCGTCAGGTTGACTCTTGCGTTATTCAGGACGTTGAGGATCGCAAACCCTAGGACGCTATCGTGCCGTAGTATAACGGAGGCGAAAATGAAAATAGAAAGTATGAACGTACGCAGTGAAGTAGATCGTGCCCTCCCACACAATAAGCTTCACGTAACGGTTGAGTTGGAAATGTTTCGTCACTTTGCGCGTTTGAAGTAACTCCACGATGAATTTGACAACAATGAGGAAGCACATCAACACAGCGAGAGTCAGTTGGACAACATCCAGGACTATGCTCCAGGTTGTAGAAAGGTTTTTCCATGTGCAAAATGAAAGCTGGAGCACGTGAGTAGTGTCCACTAGGATCGGGAGGACAGAGACATCTTGTTATACCATTATGCATAACGTGACACGGCTTTAGCTCACCTATAGGGCCATGGTGAATTTGGACAATGTCGACAACATAAAATATGAAGAAAGCGATGACCTCCGTGGCATAAAACATGAGGAGAACACCAAGAATAATCCTCGATCGGTTGTATAATGCCCACAGACGGAGGATCATTACCACTGCAACTGCTGATGTAGTCTACTCCACTGAAAGTAAGAGCAGACCTACAATCCACAGCACCTATAAAAATCAAGAAGCTCCAGGCTCCAAGCAATTCAATTAGATTGCCTAAGAGTAACCCTAATGAGCACGAACATCAGAGACTCCTGAACCACTCTACTCACATCTATTGACATGATAAGTAGTGTAGAGACGAGGAAGGGCACATACATCTATCAACGAATGGATTTTCTGAGCGACTTCTTGGATGCATCAGAAAGATGAAAATTACATTTGTGGGACCAGGAAGGAAAGAAGACCCCCCTTTAATCAGGCTAGGTAAGATAAACACACTCAGAATTCCAAATTTCAAACTCACAGATGGCAAAGGATCTAATGCGTACACATGAATAAGGAAGCAACGAACATATTTTAAAAGAAGTATACCTACATTGCACTGCACAATCCAGAATAGCGAGCCTGAAAGTAAACACCATTTCAATTCTAGACAGCACTATACTGCCATGATGCGTACAAGGACAAATAGTGTGGAGACCCATGTCCAGGGTTTGTTCTGTGGTTGTATCAGGTAACGTCGTTGTCACAAGAGCCGAGGAATCTAATCACCCAAATGTATTCCATCTGACGAGAAATTCGTCAACATTGACGAGTGCGAACGTCATGAATTTGAACATACCTCATTCGAAAATGTGAGGGCTGGAGACATCAAGTTTGACATGGAAAAAGAATAATGTATGTATTAAGTACTCACCGTAATCATACCCGACGGCAGTGATGATTACAACTAGGAGGAATAGTCAGATTAACCAACGTGAGGTTCCAGGAAACGTACATACGAGACATGTAATCTTTCAGCTGAATGCTCGCGACAGCTTGCTGCAGGGAAGGATCCATGAGATAGTCAAAGTATGCTAATGAAGCGCAAAAGCAGAGCGTGTGATGAAACGATATTGGAGTCACATGGGAGGTTCAACGCTAGTGGAGAATGAAAATGGAATAGACAATGCTAGAATGGACTGAAGGCGGTTCGTTGTATCAACAACTCATCCGGCCATCGCGTGGTACCGGATGCCCAATATGGTCCACTAGAAGACTGATTTAACCTCGCATGGTTAGCAGTTAACCAGGGTGAGTGGCCTGCATGGGGGACTTAGCTGAGGATATCAGATTTGCCTCCGACTGTCGCCAATGGAAAACATGCAAACTAGAGACAATGATGAGCTCAGGCACAGGTAAAGATAAAAAACCTCTGGACGGTTGAGATTGGGTTCTTTGCTACGCTATTGTGATCCTGTGTGAATTTCGGAAAGATTTTGAGCTAGTCCTTTCCTACTATAGGATTGTTGTTTGCTGCGGTCGGTGAACGATAGTGCAAAAACAAATCGCTGCTTGGATACAAGGCCGGCCAGTTCAAGACAAAAGATACACACTAACTGAACAACGATCCACGTCGCAGACCCGGCTAGTATGCACATGGAAAGAGCTCGCCCGATTGATGGTGATAGTAACGCAGGATACTAAGCAACAACATTGGGTCACCGAGTGGGAGTCTGATGTCAAGCAGGAAGGTGAATTAGTTTCGGTCAACCAGCCGATATTCTTGAAGCAGAATGAATTCGGGCGCGTGTGGGAGCGGCGAGCAGCAGATTGGTGTGGGTGAGATCGGGGTAGTAGTAGTAGTAATCCTGTTACAAGACAATGATTCAAGAACGAAAGGCGGCAAAACAAATGAGATAAGAGTTCTTGCTTTGAGTCAAGGGGGAAGCCCTGTCGGAGAGGTTAGAGCCAAGGGCATCCGGCCCGTGCGTACTTTTCTCGCCGTTACGCGACGACTAGCCTACGACCTAGGGAACCATTACTTGAACGAATTGGTTCGGAGTAATGTGGTATCTGCCACTCCGTATCTTATGACTGGAATAAGGGTAGATTTATAGGTAACCCGTGCCTAAGTTTGATCTTCGAACAACGGCAAGTTTACACTCATCAGAGTCATCACAAACGCGGGGGGAGGAATTCACAGAGGGTATACATGAAGTGTTTGCGCAACTAGCATGGGAGTATAGACCCCTGAGCCCCTCCTCGGGCGAAGATTGTGGGGCAGCCTGTGATAGGGTGTTTTAACTGCGATCATATTATCATGAGCTTGTCGTAAGGCAACTTGGCAAGTAGAGAACCATCAAAAATATCGTTGACTCCAGCAGGGGTAATGCAAGCCGGATGGCAAAGAAAACGAGAGGAGTCATCCCTTGAGATACTTGTCAGATGATAGGACATGTCACCATCATCTCTTGCCGGCACCTTCGGCGTCCTGCCAACTCAGTCGAGTGGTTCCTATTCAGCTTAATGAACCACGTTAGCATCCGCTCAAGCATCCACGTCCAGACCAAACCGGATTATCAAGCAGCGATGCCCAATATTCCTTCCATTTCTTGTAGATATGCCTATAAAATATTTCGACCTCCATGACCGCCGGACGCTAGCCAAGATCATTATCGTTATAAACAAACACAAGTAATGTGATGTCGAACTCGGCTTTGCCTAGATGGATACCTTACCTCTAGGCTCATACGGCAATAACAATGCCAAAGCACCCGCAGCCATTAGCAAGCCCCCAGAAATGTACACGGGTACGGACGTCTGTAGATTCGCGTACAGCGCAATGACCGGGGCCTGTGCGCGGCATTTCCGAGTCAGTACCACGTTGTCTTGTAACGAGTGCGTAGACGGAGAAGCATACCATCACACCAAACACTCGGTTTGCAGTGGCGGCCAAACTGTTGCCTGTCCCACGATGTTTGGCGGGGAATATTTCTGAAGATATGGCATAGAGCACGCCGTACATCATCTGCTCCGACGGTGGCCACACGTAAGCAACAGTTGAGTGAGACATCGTAGGACATACATTACTGCAAAACACGTAGCCACAGTTCCATCCCAGAAGCTGCGTTGATGTACTGGATGTAGTACTTGCATATAGAAATGTACCAGTGAGCGCTATATTGGGAAATCATCAAGAACCAAGTGAATTGCTCGCACGGATGACTTGCCTGAAGAAATGGCGAGGGTGCCTCTGCGACCAATGTACGGCAGCCCGACGGTATATCCGGAAAGAAAGGCGGAAGGAACGCCGACTGAGCTCAGAATCGCTTGCTGTTGCGTTCAGTGCTGGGTCACGACATGAATGCACGATGCGTACGTTACGGTACGTGATGTAAAGGGATCCGTCTCCGAATACGGCACCACGGTTCTGCAACCTGTACAGATAATGGTAAGCTCCATCAACCCTTGTAAACTCTACTCACAAGTACGGCAGAAAATTATTATACAGTGTCGAAGCAAGACCAATGAGTCCTTTAACAAACATCAATCAGATCACATTTTAGAGCACTGGAGAATATAACCATACCCCAAATAACGATGAGAAGGCTGGTGGACCAGGCAATCTTTGGAGTCGCAAACAGTCCCTTGACATGGCCCACACCATACTTTGAATCCTTGGAGAGGATGCGACGATCTGGTCTTGACGGCGAGCCATCTTGGGTCCGATCTGGTGCTTCTAGCCTTTCAACTGTGAGTGTGGCGGTCTTGCCGTTGTATTTGGCTAAACGGCGAATGACATTAACAGCTTCTACGTCCTTGCCAATCCCCGAGAGGAACCGCGGGCTTTCCAGGAAGGGAAAGACAAAGAAGCGAATGGACCATAGCAAAAGAGTGAGACCACCAAGCACGAAGAGAAGGTACCTCCAACCCATGTTATCGGACCTTTCGCAGTTCTGAGAACTAGAGCAGGAGAAATTGGCAATGAGTGGCCATGCGATCTGCAAGTGGTGTCACCGGCTGGTGTACAGGGGAGCATGCTCATCTTGTACTCACTAGACTACAAACGAGTTCTCCGAGGGTATACCAAACAGCGAGTACCGTCAAAAGGTACTGATGAGATCCAGGGAGGAAATCTAGCATGGGAGAAGGTCAGCTGAATAGTTGAAGATCACGAGGCGCTTGTTTACCCAAGAAGACAGTCGAATCCACAGGTACGTTGCCTTGAATCAGGCTCAATGCATGCTTTACCGCTGCGCATCAGAACATGGAACTCACCCCCAGAACCAACGCCAACTATGGCAATCAGGGAGGCCAAGGTAACAAAGTTGGGTGAACCACCTGCGGCCAACATGAAAACGGCTGCGATGAGAAGTGTCAAGTTGAAGGACCACCTGTAGAATAACAGTTAGAATGTCCGGATGATAGAGAAAAACAAACCTTCGGCCCCAGACGTCACATCCGATGCCCCAAAAGAGTGCGCCCACGAGCAGACCAATGTTCGTCGCCAAAGCCAGAAACGGGCCACTGAAATCGAACTCGTAGATTGCAGTTGGGAGAATGAGCCCCACCGGCTGTCAGCGTTCTTTAGTATTGAACGCCGTTCTCCCGAGTTGCGCTTACGGGCAAAACACTGTCGCTGCACATGTGAGGTGAGTACAACTCTAGCTGCGCGAAGAAGAGAGCAAAGACCTACGCAAACCACCCAAAGCCAGCCACAAGAAACAAACACCACTACGACGGCGATGTAAGTGATGGGGATGGAGTAATCGCACTATTCTACACACCTGGTATTTGCCCATACCGATTTCCTGTATGGAATTATTCAAAATACGAGCTTTCGCCTGATAAACCGGATCGCTGTAACCATCTTCGTACAGGTCCGTCACGACGATGTTGGTTGTTTCATCGAGTGATCCATGATTGTCACCAGTTCCATCCGTGGGCTGTTTTTCTGGCTGGGATAAGTCGGCGTGCATTGAAAGACCTACTCAAGGGAGAAAAGGCGGCGACTTCGCACCGGGTTCCGGCAGTTGCAAAAAAGCCGTTGTGTTTGTGACTAACCTGCCGGAAGACATTCCAATAATACCAGTCTTAGAACTGAATTGTTACCATCTGAACCTAAAAGTTGTCTGACACCAACATTACCATGTCTTCCAATAGCAGCCTTCCATCACTCTCAAATGGACAAAGTTAATAACAAGTCGAATTGATAATTTCTGGAAATGCAACATTTGTGGCTCTGCCACTTGTTGTACAATCCACCGAAGATCTTGCAGGTCCCGAGTAGATTACATTTGACAAGGTTGATGCATTGTTTTCGGGATTTGAACAGGGTACTACAAGTGAGCATGAAAGCACTAGTGGTGGTATTAGAAGGCACCATATACAATTCTGACGAGTTGACAAAGGGTTGGTGCCACAAGCTGAAGCATGCACTGTTGCACGTGACCAGGAAGGGGATGTGGGATGCTGCACTGTTAGTGGCTTAGATTGTCTGTAGCTGTTGTTGGACATCAAACCTCTGTATGTCGTCGTCGTTTGTTAGTGTGTGCAAGAGACCACGGAGATGATTGGGATCGCATAATCACCTAAGGAGCATTGGAGATGGCAGACACGGCCATGTCCCACGACGAGTTCTTCCCACCCATCGGGCATCTCGCGCAACAGGCAGACGGTCTGCCAGACGAACCCATCTCCGCCAATGGCGACGACAGACCTCTCGAAGAGGTCGAGTCTCTCTGCATGCGATGTGGGGAACAGGCGAGCTCCCCATGTCACCGCTCTTTGTCGCGCTGATTCCGATCGCAGGGGATCACTCGCATGATGCTCACGTCCATTCCCTACTTTCGAGAAATCATCGTCATGAGCTTCCGGTGCGACCACTGCGGCGCGACCAACAACGAGATTCAGGTCGCGAGCGCCATCCGAGGTATGCCGTCCACCCTGGCCTTTTGATACACTGATGGGGGTCGTCGCAGAACAGGGTGTGACGTATACCCTCAAGGTGCTGCATCGAGGCGATCTGGATCGCCAAATCGTGCGCTCACAGGCGTGCGAGATATCTATCCCTGAGTTCGAGCTGACGCTTCCACCCAACCAGCGGGGGCAGCTCACAACTGTCGAGGGCTTCTTGCGCGATATTATTGCCGACCTCGCCGCCGACCAGCCTCTTAGACGGATACAAAACGAAGTCGCTTACCTCAAGATTCAGGACATCATCGATGGACTTGGGGAAGTGATAGACGAGAACGAGGACGAATCTAGCAAGCGCGTCGTCGAGACGCTCAAAGAGGATCCGGTCAAGAGGAAAATTACGATCACGCTAGACGATCCGTCTGGGAACTCATTCCTCGAGTTCGTTGGGACCATGGCCGATCCCAAGTGGTCTCTCAAAACTTACACTCGGACCCTTGAACAGGCGGCTCGATTGGGGCTAGCCATACCACAAGAGGCGGATACGCAGGCTGGAAAAGATGAAGGGGTGGAAGGCGAAGCTGTTGACGAGAAGGATGACGAAATCTTTGAGTTCCCGGGCGTCTGCCCCCGTTGTGGTCGACCACTCGTGACCAGAATGAAGAAGGTATCCATTCCGTACTTCAAGGTAAGTAGCGTTTGATTTTCGATCAGGAACAATTGACAAATACTGTTGCAAGGAAACACTAATCATGTCAACGAATTGCGAGAATTGCGGATACCGAGATAATGAAGTGAAAGCCGGATCTGCTATCTCGGAGAAAGGAAAGAAGATTACCCTGAAAGTGGTTGACCAAGAGGACTTGGGGAGGGACATTCTCAAGGTCAGGAATAACTTTATCGACCAGCACAAAGTGACGAACGTTCTCCAGAGTGAAACAGGTGGATTGGTGATCCCGGAAATTGATCTCGTCCTCCAGCATGGAACACTCGGAGGGCGATTCACAACCCTGGAAGGAATTTTGGATCAGGTCCACCAAGAGCTATCCGAAAAGCTGCTTTTGACAGGCGACTCGAGTATGGTTGAAGAAGAGGACCGCGAAAAGTTTACAAAATTCTTGAATGATATGAAAGCAGTTGAGTAACTTGCAATTATTTCAACGTGCCCAATACCGTGTTCATCATCACGTATACCCAGATCAAGCAGGTCGAGCGAGAATTCACTGTGATCATTGACGATCCTCTGGCGAATTCATACGTGCAGAACATATATGCACCTGATCCCGATCCGAACATGACGATTGAAATCTACGAGAGGAGCTGGGAACAGAACGAAGAGCTGGGGCTGAATGATATGAAGGTTGAGTCCTACAGCGTAGGCGACCCAGCAGAAGCCGATGGTGACAGGGGAGGCAGCCCGTGACGAGATACCTCGTATTACAGACTTTCCTCGCGGGGAATTGGCAGGGGAAACACGCTCGACTAAATTCATGCGGTCGCTTTCTAGACAGTATTTATATTATTCGATCTGCGGTAAGCCATACGTTCGTTATGGGGTTGTGTCTGCGTCGTCGAATGGCCCGTACAGTTTCACCGACCAAGGGTTAGCATGTCTTCTGCCTGGATGTAGTGGCAGCGCGATTAAGGGTGTTGAAGTAACGCACGAATGGACGATGAAACTACTACCCTGCTCGTTCATCCTCGTCGTCGCCCATGTTGAATTTCCTCTTTCTACCCGGTAGGTTCCCCCCACCACCATACCCGACACCCGCCTTTTGCCGCAAAACATCCAGGTCCTGCTCTCCCTCCTCAGCCCATTCCAGCACAAGATGCCGTCCAAGTAAATGCGTATGCCGCAGTGCCGCATACGCATTCTCAGCTTCACGTCGGGAGACAAACTCGAGGAACGCGAACCCACGGGACCGAGCGTCAAACCGCTTCGGTAGCCGCACGCTCTTGAGCTGACCGTGCGCACTATGACGGGCTTGAGTATCACTCCACATGCACAGACTGCACACACACCTGAACAGCTCCCGAATGTCCTTTTTCGTGGCCTCGAACGGGACGTTCTTGACGATCATCTTCGTCGTTCGGGACTTGACACTGGCCTTGTCTTTGGATTCGTCTTCCTCGGTCCCCCGTCCGGCAAACTTGACGTGCAGCACGTGGCCGTCGAGCGAAAAGCCTTGCATGCCCTTGAGCGCTTTCTTGGCGCCTTCAGGAGTCTTGAACCCGACAAATCCGTAGCCCATGCTGAGCCTGGGTGCTTCACCCCCAGGCACGACGGGTCGCTTCGGATCTGGCTTGGTCTGCACGCGCGCGAACGCGAAATCGGGAAGGTGCCTGAACACTTGTTTGAGACGTTCGGTCGTTGTGCTGAACGCCAAATTCTTGACGAAAAGTGTCGAGCCCGCAGACAGAGGCACGTCCTCGTCCGCAGAGTCGAGGGTCTCCTGTTCGGGTATCGTCACTGCTTTAGGCCCTGAAGAACTCGAGGCAACGGGCTGCGATTCTGAGTCTTCAGGCGCATCTTGGAACATGCCGAGAGGTCCTCTTTCCAGATAGATGACAGAGTTTCCCAGCCGTCGATAAGCGACCGCACGGAAAGCTTTGCTTGCCTCGCCAGAGAGCTCAAACTCCACAACCGCCATCGTACCCGCGGGTGGCACGACAACTCTGCTCAGTTTGCCGTGGACCTCGAACAGCTCACGAATCTGATCGACGGCCGTCCCATATGGGATATTCTTGACCAAAATAATCGTATCCGAGCGTATTCGACTAGAGAAAGAGGATAAGATGACACCTTGCGACTCGAGGTAGGACTTGGTCTCCTGAATGACGTGAGTTTCGGCCAAGGCAAGCTTCACGGCCGCGTTACTAGACTCAGGATTCAAGATCTCTGCTTTAGGTATGTTGAGACGATCCGCAATTGAAGAGACCACAGCATCACTCTGGTCACAACCAAATGTATTAGACTACGCAAGTCGAAGCACGACAGGGCATTGGCTTGACGAACATTCATATACAACATACTCCAGTTGAACTCGTGGCCAGCAGCTGCTTTACGTTTTGCCTTGCGATCGACCTTGATCGAATGTTTCTCGTCACCTGCATCTAGCCCCTCAGATTTGCCTTTACGATCCACAGCAGGTAGAATATGCAACAATCGGCCTTGAAAAGACTTCTTGTCGAGTGCTTCGTAAGCAGACAAGGCAGAAGAGGGTTGTACGAATGTTACATATGCAAGTCCCTTGGACTGTTTGGACAACGAATCAAGGGGAATATGGACCTGATAACAAGTTAGCATCGCAGACAAGGACAACAACAGGTATAAATCAGAAAAAAAATTCTACTAATCGATTTCCTGGGATCAGCATATCGGATAGATCTGATGTCCCTATACAATGTTGCATCGTACAAAAGAGTGGGAAGAAAGTATATCGTACCTAGAAAATTGCGTAAGCACACAATCCCTATGAGACGAGTAGATAACAAGAGTCAGAGTAATTCTAGATTATATTTCCCGAGGATCATCATATTCCTTGAGAATCTGATGTCCCTATGTGTGTTGTCATCGCGGACAACCAGTCCATAAAAACAGGACAAACACCCACCTGAACGATGTCTCCGAATGGCCGAAAAAGGATGAGCAGGTCATTGTCAGTGCATGAGAAAGCCAGATTACGAAGAAAAAGGCGGGACGTCTGTTGGATAACTTCCTTCGTAGAATCATCCACCACGGGAGGTTCGACCGGTTTGTTGCTACTGTCGTCCACCTCAGCAAGTCGTCGCCGTTTATTTGGACGGGGAGGCGGGGCATCCTTGGCACCCTATGGGCACCATTATCACTACACCAAAAGAGAAGAGACACTTCATACCTCCACAACAGCCACGCTTATACGCGCCGAGTCGATAAAGGTGCGATCAAACCAGTCTCTTGCAGCAGCCGCCTCCTCGTCGGCCTTGAATCCAACAAACGCAAACCGTCGAGACGCGCCATCCGACTTGTGGGCGATTTTGAGGTCGGTGATGGTGCCAGGCGGTGCGCCTTTTTGCTCCAAGTGTTTTCTGAGTCGTTCTGTGGTCAAGTTGGGAGGAAGGTTCTTGACGATGAGACGAGACATGAAAGTAGAAAAAGGTGTTGAATAAACTCCGCTCGGGATGTCCCGCAACGACTCCATCAATGGCGTCGACATCGATATTTGGCCAGGAGAAAAATCCGCGTGGAATACCAAAGGCACCTTTCATTGTGGGTAGCGTTGGTTCTGTAACGTAGTGATCATATCCAATCCTTGTAGGCTAATGTCGAGGAATACATTGGCGGACCTGACGGCGACGTCGAGGGACCCCTCAAAGCTTTCCAGGACGCGATCGCGTACGTTTTCTTGTTGGATTATAATATGACATTCTTGAACCGATTAAAGTACAGGAAATATCGCTACATGGATGCCAATTTGACACAACGTCGGCAGAGCCTCGAGGATAAAATACCAGACATCAAAAAGACACTCCATATGGTCGAGTTTCTGCAAGACAGACGCGTATGTGGGCAGATTTGTTGGACCGACAAGCTCAACAGCGGTCTTTAGGAAGGTAAACAAAGGGCAGATGGTGACACAAATGAACTCGATAACGAGGACGAGGACGAGGATGATCCCGAGATCGCGAAGAAACCATTTACCACTACGTTCGAGTTGAACGACACGCTTTATGCGGAGGCACAACTCGAGGACACCGACACTGTCTACCTGTGGCTAGGGGTAGGTTTTCTTCACTTTCCCTCTCCATCTCCGCTGAGTGCATGTACACAGGCAAATGTTATGCTCTCGTACAAGCTTCCCTCTGCCATCTCGCTACTGCGATCCAAGCTTGGTGCAGCGGAAACGAGCCTGAAGGCGACTATAGAGGATTTGGAGTTCCTTCGCGAGCAGCTCACGGTAATGGAAGTGAACACTGCAAGGATGTACAATTGGGACGTGAAACGGAGAAGAGTACGGTCGACCGCAGAACAAAA
>JBBPUC010000118.1:0-45822 GCA_038094375.1 Tubosaeta aff. heterosetosa | reverse complement strand
GGTGCGCAATCGAATCGTCCACCCGCCATAGCGTCCCGATCACTCCATTAAATCCCGCAAACTGCATCCCCGCCGCAAGGTGGAGCACCTCGTCTGGCGTCGACGCGTCCCCCACCGCCGTATGACATGCCGAAAGGAAGGCAAACTCGGAATTGGTGTAGCGCTCCTGGATGATCCGCATCAGGGTGAGCTTCCCGTCGCCCATCGCGAACCATGAGTCAAAGGGCTTGGTCGCGTGCTGCGCGCCGTGGCACGCGACGTGGACCCAGTGGTGGTCTCGGAATGCCTCCACGGCGCCTTCGGTAGATGCTGCGGCACCCGTGACGGACTTGAACTTTACATGCGAGGGCATGTTCGTCTCGTTCCGAATCCTCTGTATTTCGTGCTCGACCTCTGGGAGATGGCCCATGTTTGTGTCCAAGCTTGGATGCGCTTGACCGACAGCAGCAAACGTGATCCCATCGGGCGTTCCAGATCCGCTGCGAGCTGCCTTCTGAGTATGAAGTCGGTCGCGGGCACGAAGGAGAGCGGAGAGCGAGGGGGCATATGAAGAGATGTAGATATCCATGAGATTCTTGCCGTCCTTACGATACGGACCAGCGGCGTGGAATGGGAGAAGGGTGAATTTCGATGTTGGACACCACCAGATGCGCGAACCTGGAGGCAGTTGCACATCATTTTGCAGGACAGCAACAATATGTTCGACCACAGAAGACCACAAGTCGCGCAATACTTCTTTCATGTACAGCTCTCTGTGAGGCCCATATGCATGCGAGTCCTGGGTGAGCTCCGATAACTGGGAACACAGCTGAACGACATCGTTGAAAGAGCAATGAAGGTGTACACGAATAGGTGCGCGTGTGTAGAGAATGATGAGTGCATCGCAGCTGTATTTGCTTGCGTTCACAATAATGACAGGTCCGTATTCGGCAGCTCGTTGCAGGTCGTCGAAACGTGGAGGCAGGAGGAATCGTGAGAACCCATCGAGACCACGAATTTTGTCCACCACGCGCTGCCATTCCTCCAGGATCTGCCAGTATGGTGTACCCTTACCACCACTCTGTTGAGCATGCTTCCTGATGTCTGCACTCAGTCTTGTGAATGTCCTCCCAAGCTCACTATCTTGGCTCTCCAAGGCAACTATAGAGATGCCAAAGCGGGCAAGTTGATTCCACAGAATTCCTCGGCCTTGCTCCAAGAACTCCACAGCCATCTGAAGGCTTTTGTGTCTTGTAGCACATGAGAATGCATCATTAGCTATCTCACCAGCCCTTGTTTGCATTGTCTCATGCCTTGAGTCCAGTGAGGAGCTGAGAGAGGTTAAATGATCCAGTATCTTGAGTGATGTTTGATAGGCCTCCAAGACTGAAGGGTGATCATGTTTTTCTGCATCTTTGACCCAGGACTGTGTTGCCTCCCACAGAGATAGTGAAACTGCTGGTCCACATTTCTTCAGCAATCTATATGTCTCAAAAGCTTCATCCATTGAAGGAAGTGACTGGTCAGGAGGGCACAACCTTGGAGAAGATTGACATGATAGAAGGATAGTTGCTGCTAATGACTGAACATTGAGTGCAAAATGACGGTGCTCCACCTGATTGGTATGTAGTGCCTTTCTGAAAAGATTGATTGCCTTAATTAAATCAGAGATGTCTCTTTTCCTCTTATAGTAATCCCTGAATGACATTGCAAGTTGTTGGAGAGCTAACCCATGGAATAGATGACCAGGTGGACAGAGCTCTAGATACTTCTCTTGAAGATCAATAGCTCTGTTCAGGTCACTTAGATTGCCTAGCTTTCGATAACGTTCTCTGATAGAGTTTGCAAGGTTATTCAAGGCTATATCATGATCTTGATGACCTGCTGGGCAAAGTTCAAGTTGTTTTTCTCTTCTCTCAATAACTCCACTCAGGCCTGTCATATCCCTTTGTAAAAGATAGCACTCCCATAAGGATGTTGCATATGATCCAAGAGCACTTGCATGGCCTGAATGCCCTAATGGACACAAATCAAGCCATGTCTGTTGCATGACTATCAGTTTATCTAAGTCATTTTTATTTCTTTGGATCTTGTAATGCTTTCCTAAACGTATTATAAGCCCTTCAAGAGCTTTTAGATGTTCTGGATGACCTAATGGACAGAGGTCAAGTCTTTTTTGTCCAATCTCAATGGCTCTATGGATGTCAGAAATATTGCCCTCCTGATTATAACGAATGCTAAAGGCAACTCCAAGATTATTCAAGATCCTAGTATGCTTCACATGTCTCAAAGGACAAAGATCTAATCTTGTCAATTCCACTTCAATTTTTGTGGAGATACTAGCCACATTTTTCGACCTCCTTCCAAAGTTGTATAACTTGTCTGAATATCTGCCAAGGGCTGGTAGACAATCATGACCATCTGATACAATCTGAAAATATGTTTACATCATTTCCAGACTGAACCACAATATTAAGCTTACTAGTACATCACTAACCCCACATGTAATAGAGAGAGTTGCAGCACCAGTTGATACCCCAGATATATCATCTTACAAACCATTGAATTTTGAGTAAAAAAGAGAGAAAGTATAACTTACATTGCCATATGTCACCAGATCCCAGCAGGTCAGCTACTTTTGTGACCACTGGATCACCTAGTGGTTGTTTGTCCCATTCAGGAGTAAACTCCTGTGGGAGGATCCATATAGCAATCTCAACAGAAGTGGAGGGAGGTGCAGAACTACAAGAAGAAAGGATGAATAATCACAGGA
This sequence comes from Tubosaeta aff. heterosetosa, assembly GCA_038094375.1. Classification (NCBI taxonomy): domain Eukaryota; kingdom Fungi; phylum Basidiomycota; class Agaricomycetes; order Boletales; family Boletaceae; genus Tubosaeta; species Tubosaeta aff. heterosetosa. The sequence goes on along the minus strand of JBBPUC010000118.1, from coordinate 43,070 downwards.
TCAAAACATTTTTTGATACTCACAAGAGGAAAGGATGATTCCATGTAACTGTTAGGCCATCCTGTGAGAGTTGTCCAGGACATGTTATTTTAGATATGTCCTCAACAGCAACAGTGACATGAATGCCTTGTTTGGAAGGCCAGGATGAGAGAATCAATTGACCAACTGTAGAAGGAAATTCAGTGTGAACAAGGTTTAAATTAATGAGTAAACACACACCTGTGACTTGGAAGGTAACATTTTCAGGGCCCTTTGGATTCAATAACCACATTTTGAGCAGTAAAGCCAGGTGGTTGAGACAAAAATAGAATCACCAGATAAGAGATACAGATGAAATACAGGTATGAAGTTAGGACCAGATGGATTTGAGAGACTTGAAGTTGTAATGAGACAGAAAACACAACAGAAAGGCTAGAACACAATCAGCATGCAGGAATTCAAGTGTTGGAGGGCAAGAAGGTGACAAGACAATACAGGTGAGTAAAAATGGAAATGGAAATGGCAGACTTGGTGGGTGTTTGATTGGATAGTGATAATGGGAACAGAAGAAGACACACAAAATCAATATGGTAGGGAAAGTTGTAGGGGGACCTATAAGATGAGAAAGAAGAATGGGCAGAGACAATTGAACTGACAAAGGGACAGGAAAAATTGGAAAGCAGAGCAAATAGGGAGGAGAAAACAGATGGCTGGAGCTGAACAAGACTAGAAGAGCCAAAAAGGGGGGAGTGTGAGCACTGAAAAACCTAGGAAATAAAAACAAACTCACAGGAAACAATGGTATACAGCAGGGAGAGGACAAAGCAGGCAATTGCAGAACCACAAAATGTAAAAAGATCAAGAAGAGGCAGACACTAGGCAAGGGAAAAACTGAGGTCGGCCTAGCATGCAAAGATGACAAGCGAAAAGGAATTTGCTATACAAACAGAACATAGAGAACTCACGATAAACGGATCAGACCACACGAAAACGAGTGCGGGCACCAGACTGAGAGTAATGGAATGCAAGGGCCGAGTAAAAAAATAGCTACAATGAGATCAGTACAAAAATTGGTTAGATAAGAGATCGAGACAACCTGCGTCGACGTGGCTCACGGAAAGTATGGCAGGCTACAATGGCAGAGGACAGACACAGGATCGGGAAGCAAGTAGCGCGGGATGGCGAGAGACGAAATATTGGCTCCGGAATTGGGTAAGGCACGGTTCGATGGTAAGAAGGGAAACGAAACCTGGAAAGCAGGTAGATAGATGGGAGGAAATGATCGCGGGGGAGTTCGAAATGGTAGGAACTCGAGCGCCAGGAAACGAAGAAAACTCGAGACCAGCGTGGGGAGAGATTCCAGGGGAAGACAAAGACGACGAAAGGATGGTAGGGAGACGGGGAAGCGACGAATGGGCCGAAGATGAGTGAGAATTTGACCGCGATGGTGCGCGAGGGCTGCGATAACGTGGCAAATAAAAGAAATGAGGGCAATGAAAGCTGAAAGAAAGCCCTGGCGACTCACTTAGGAGGAAAGATGGCAGACGATAACGGGCGCTGGCTTGAGCGAATAAGAGAAGCTAGAGGATTGGAGAGGTGCGCTGATATGCTCCGATCGCTCTGATATAACCAGATAGGCCAACAATGCAGCTGGTGGGTCGCAGAGAAGAGAAAAGAGAGTGGTGGGTTGTGGGTCGTGGGTCGTGGAACGGGTTAGGATCACAACACCAACTCCAAGTTCACACGTGCACCTCCGAATTGCCAAGCCAATCCGTTCAATGATTCGTTTGGCTAACACATCTTCAACGCTGTCACCAGCAAAGATTGGTCATTGTGTCCTAGATTCGATCCAGCCATGAAAACATGTTCATTCATCTAAAAAGCATGACTATAATATATACGTTGCCAACTCGTGCACTACTAATACATACGTTTCCACGACAACCCTGGACCGTGATAAATAGGGGGGTACAAGTACACGGGGAGGCATAGGCAGGGCTAGATGGAATCACGAAACAATAAAAGGTGCATATCTAGATGGAAACATGAAAGAAAACGTCAAGATATCGCGTGCAGACACCAAGAATCAGAATACTAGGCTATATTGGGGATCGTAGGAGGGAATTCGACCGCGGATGCGTCAGAGTTTGAAAAAAGTGTTCTTAGGGGTGAACCACGGGGCTCATATTTTGGCACAGGTTCGTCAGGGACCTGCTGCTGGTGAAAAGTGGCATTCTTGAGGGAAAGGCTACGAAGGGTAGTGGGTCCCGTCAATGATTGACTCTTCGCGCGTAGCACCCCATTGTCATACGGAATGGAATCCAGGAACGGCTGTGTAGGGCCCACCAACGACGGCCGGTGGGTACGCTGCATAATTGCAGGCCACGACGAAAACTGCGGAGTAGGATGCATTGGCCCGTGTATCCCGAGCTCATTGACCGAGGCAAGCGTGTTCTACAATATCATGTATACGTTAGCGTACACGTTGTTAGACATGTGTTGCATGATGGCGGTGTACACGACTACCAGCCTCCAGGCAACAGCAAGGTGATAGACAAGGGACATACCAAAGATGCATGGTCGGGTGGAAGCCCCCATGGAGTACTGTGCGCTGGTACACCCGATGGTGTCGTTGCAAGGAGGGGTGATTGAGGAACGTCCTGAGGAGTGGAAGGTGGGCGTTGAGAGGTGGGCGTAGAAGCACGTTCAGTGGGATCACTAGAAAACGTAGATGACGTCGTTGTGAGGAGCGGCGATTGAACGGGAGCGTCCCGAGCAACGAGAGAAAGGGGTCGATCTAATGCGAGCGCAGCAACACGTTCAGTCGGATTACTGGAAAAGGTAACTTGCGACACTGCACGTTTTGCATTCTTGACCAGGTCGGCTACACGACCGTGTGCACTGTAATGCGTAGGTGGGAAATCAGGTTGCGTCGCCTCCTCAGGGATAGACTACGGCAGGGTAGAGGTCAGAAGATATGTGGGTGCATGTTGGCGCTTACTTGCCTGCATGATTTGTCTACCAATGTCACCCACAATCTAGACAGACAGTTACTCAAAAAAAGTGAAGAGTATGTGGAGGGTGCACATACCACGCCCTTTTCGCAACACGCGACGAGACCACCAAACTTGAGACCCATCCAGTCTCTTGCACATTTGCGTTTATAATCTCTCAATTCTGTTTCCTCGCGGGGAACATCCGCATCCAGGGTGCGCAACTCTTCGCGAAACTTGTTAAGCGCACTTGTCTGTACACTGAAGTTTTTGTGTCCAGGACTAATCTTGTTGAGTTTTTTCTCGGTAGCTTCAGCGGATGCACCAACGTTCCGGTGGCGGTGACGGAGTTCTGTCAGCGCTTCCTCACGAGTGCGCACAGCCTTCATACTGTCCCGCACTGCTTGATGGAGGGATGAATAGCTTGTGAGGGCATCAGAAAAGTGGACTAGAATCCTTGATGACGCGGCAAATATATCCTGTGAAAAGACAATCAGACAACCAGCTCTACCTTTCAATGCACCGGACGCACACTGAGATCATCGCCCTCGCCTTGCCCCCAGATGCGAAGCGCGTCACCCGCTTTCGCGAGATTGATCTTCAGATTCTGTAAACTGATTCAAAAAAGAACGAATCAGCAACCACAGACGCGCCGGACAGTACATGGTCAACGTACGATGCGATGACGGCCTTCTCGGCTGTGATGAGGTCCTGGAGCGAGCGAAGGTCCGAGTTACCTGCAAGGGCGGGTATTGTTGTGTTGTGCGCGATCTTTGTCGCCGCAGACTTGAACACGGATGCCATTCAAGGAAGACGAGATGACTTGGTTGAGGATGGGATGGGTATAGACGCCCATCCATAGCCGCCTTTTCTAGGAGCATGGTGCACCGAAGTCGTGAGGATCAGTGCGTGTTGATCGTGATAGGCGGTAAGCGCTTGTGGGGCTTATGCCACACCATGGAGCGCCGTCGCCCAATGGTCCAGGACCACCGGCAGAAGACGTCTGGGGGCATCTGTCGTGTCCTATGAAGCGTGTTGTCCCTCTCCCAAGGTGCATGAGGATAATTAATGGTTGTCCGCTGAGTCTGCTCTCTGTCTCCCGACGCCACTTGGTGTCAGCATGAGGCGAGTGCGATCACATCCTTTGCGTGCATTGCTTGCTCAAGTGGCTTGGTGCGGTCGACCGGCGACCGTGGGGTGCAGTGGAAATGACGCTCCATCGGGCGTTGACGCTTCCTCCCGGCCAGATTCTGGACAACGCTCGCCAGCGTGACACCATCGATGGCCATAAAGCGCAAAACACGCGTGCCAGGTAAGAGGGGCACCCGCATTTGGCTTTTCGATGGCTGTGTCAGACCTACCACTGCATACCGAGACGAGGATAGAATTGGTACAGAAACAAGGGAGGACATACCCAACCACTGAGAACTCACGGTGCATATGGTTCTCTAAGGGGAGGTTACGTGGAGCATAGAGTGCGGAATCCTTACCAAGATAAGTGTACCCGTCACCACAGGGAAGCTGTGGAAGAAATCCTCCAATAAGGGGGCGAAGAAGTCGTCAAGGATACGGCGCCTGTGTTTGATGGCACGAGAGGACTTGTATGTTAAGCTGGGCCAGATATCGATGTGCTTTGGTCGACGAGCGCAAAGGATCCCTCGCCGTCTTCGTTTTTCGCCCCGGACACGTGTAATGGCCTAGGAGTTGTTCATGAACCACAGCCTGCTCATGGAACATCGTACCTTTTGTAGGCTACCCAATGTATTCCGTCTTGATGGAAAGTGTGGACCGCTACGTCTGACCGGCTCGGAGAGGGGCTAAATCCATTTAAGGACTAGTCCAAGAGCTTGTCAAGCCGACAGCCACGGCAACCTCATGTGATTCGTGCTCCAAGGCCTCGTCAGCGTCGCGGCAAGCGGCAAGCCTAGTCGGCGGCCGCATCCGTCAGTGACGTGAATGCACCTAAACGATACTCGTGACTCGACCACTCAATGGGACTTGCGGCGCGGGGCGATGCAAGGCGCTGACGGCCCAGTGTAGTTATCAGATAAAGGATGGTACTTTGCACGGAACATCCAGCCTGATTCTCTTTGAGAGGAGAACAAGGCTGGTATATTCCGCAAACCGAGCCCACTTAGTTATACAGAGCAATGTACCATACGAAAATAGGATGACATGAACAGGTCTAATGCTATACGGCGAGAACACTGAAAAACGTGAGCGAAATGGTACACGTGATAAAACGGAATAAACAAGACGCGGTCGCACGCCGAAAAACCCGACCGGCTACGAGCTCGTACGATCAGGCCCAGATAGTGGTTGCGTTAATATGCGCTCGGGTAGTTTCTTGAACTTTTCAAACAACTGTTGGACACTTTCTGGCTCCAGCACCACCTTGGTCCCGTCACACCGAGCTTTTTTCGTAAACTCGGTACAAAGCTCACTGATATCGGCATCCTGTCATGAACATGTGAGATAGCGTCTCAGTCCAACAAGACGAAACACGAACCCTGAAATGAGGATTCTGCGTGATACATTGCCATGCTTTCAGCGCCTCAATGTTGTCTGGGCTCTCTTTTGTCCGCGGGAATTTGGAGCCTGAGCATGACACTATGTCACCCGACACATCGGACGTCTTTCGGACCAACGGATTGGGGTGATCGGTGAACGGCGAAGGACCTTCCGAGACAATGTAGTTCGCAAGATCGGAGCGCTTAATGCAGATGGGATGACACAATGGATTAGTACCATTTGCGGATTCCGACCCGGAAGGCGGGCTCTCTCCAGGTTGTGATATCCAGCTGAATGGACTTTGAGAGGTTGAACTGGGCGATGACGTGTTCGAATTCGAGGGCGGTGATGAGGTGGATTTCTGGGAAGCTGATGACGGTTTTACACCGTTGGCGTGTGCTATAGGTGAATTCTCCACTAACGCAGTGAGATCAACGTGACCTTGACTCGGTGGGAAATTTCCACCAAACAATTCGTCGAGGCTATGATTTGAATGTAAAAAATCGCTCTGACCATTGTTTTGAGTGTATGTCGACGGTTGGGCCGCTGGAGGCCATGAATTGGTTGGTGAGGAAAAGTTGAAGGCAAAGTGGTCAAGAGAATTCGTGGTAGAGGTGGTATTGGACGAGACTAGTGGTGATTCGTCGACAAAGGACATGAGAAGAGGGTTGTTGGCAATAGTCTTGTACGACTGTGGCAATGCATACTGTCCAAATGGCGAGGGGGCAGTATCTGTTTGCATAGGTACGTCCGAAGGCTCGTCAAGTACGTTGAGCATCGAGGGGTCAAACGTGGTAAGTGAATTCCAGTCGATATCTGTGCTGAACGCAGAAGGGGTAGAGGCAGCCTGAGAAGTAGCGGACGAGGGAGTGAAGGGAGGTGGCCCAAAGAAGCTGAAGGAAGTAGGTGACACAGAGGATTCCGATGCTGGTGCTGGGACAGGCGCTGGCTTGGGCACCGAAAATGTGAACTGACCCTGCTTCAGCGCAAGATTTTCATCTTGAAGTCGAGATAGGAGATCACGCAGATTTGTGTTCTCGACTTCCGTCGCCTCGTTCTTTGCTTCGAGTGCGGCGACCTTGTCCTCCAACTGAGAGAAATGAGGAGACAAGGAGAGAAGAGTATCTCACAAACTCACATCCTTGACATGCTTCTCTTTACGCTCTCGGAATGCCCTCTGAGCAGCTCTATTCTGCTCCTTGCGTTTGAGCAGGCGAGATTCATCTTGCTGTGGCAACGATAAGCAAGTCGTGCGGGGAGAATAAAATAAATTCACCTGAGAGTTACCAGTCGATTTGCGCCTTGACGCCTGTGGTTTTTTGGCAGGATTTCCGTCATCGGCTGACGCAGTGTGAAGGGTTGGAAAGCTAGAGGGAGTGTGGACATACCAGTGTGTTGGTTCTTTGAACTTGGACCAGGTTCCATGTCGTCACCGCTGGCTTTGCGTTTCAAGGGGGCATCTTCGGTATCGTTAGGACGGAGGTGGACAGACTGACGCCTAGAAGTAGAATCTGTGTGACTGGGTGGACTTGGGCTGCTATCGTCAGAGGTAGGACTTTGTTGTAGGTTCTGTACGCTCTGGGGATTGACACTGCGATCGCTGGCGTCGGCGGGTGAGAACTGTTTGTGTAAGAGGGCGAGGAAGTCGTCGTCGGGGAGTTGGGAGAACTGGGAGGGGGCCTGAGTGATATCCCACATAGAGCCAAGGGAGGAGTAGTCCATGGTTAACTCTTGGCTGGGATGATACCCTGTCGTCGTCCACAAGTACTGACAAAGCTATGCTCATACGATACAATTTATTTTTATTATTTATTTATTTATGATTTCCGGCCACCTTGCGTGTACCCGTCGGCACGGATGCCGCAGTCTTTGCAACTGACTCGCCACATCGGACCACATACGTTCCGTTAATCTTTAACCTGCCATCAGCACCCTACGCCCGCACCTGACTCTACGGGTTTCAAGGCGACCGGAACCGGGTGAGTCGATTCTGGAAAATGCTTAATCTGGCTTGCCCGACGGAATGTCTCACATCCCCTATCCACGCCAATCCCCCAGGCACGCCGAATTACCCCGCAAGGGTCAAAGTACTAGCTGAACAATATTGAAAGGAATGAGTGGACGGGTGGCAGTAAGGAAATCCCGGTTTGCATATAGATGAAGTGAAATGATGAATGGCCTAGTAAAAGAGATGTAATCATAAAATACTAGATGGTCGCTCCGCGGAAAATTACGTTCCGTCCGAGGCGTTTGAACAGAAAACTGGTATCACTGAAAAAACTGTTTTGGCAAGGCACGCGGTAGTTGGATAACGACTTACATAGTACTCGATCTCCAACTGAATGCAATCATTTATCAATATCGTCCCTCGATTTTGCGGCGGAGAACAGCCACTTACGAATAGAAACGCAACATTCCGCGGCCAGAGAATATTCAGTCCGACGGGGTTGTATAATCGGGTATTCTGCTCCCCAATCTTGCCCTTTAACCGCCGCATTTCCTGCAGAAGCGTCTCAGACAACATGTTAATCTCCACAAGTTACCTACCTTTGTGTAATGCGACGTCGTAAAAATGGACGAGAGCTGCAGGGTAATCACAGCCAAACAGTTGTCGAAGCACGCGTGTTGTATACTATGGGCTGATATCAAAATCTCGTTGATATCATTGATCGTTTGATGAAACTGAGTCGGCGTGATCTAGAAGCATATGAATGGCATCTCAAGCGTACAAGAGCCCGAGGAGCACATACCCGTCCCTCTAATTCTAAAGGAAATACGGGGGAGAACTGGACAAGTTCACCCCCTGTGTAATCTCGTTCGATGCGAACTATCTCTCGTGGGTGATGGACGCCTATTTGACCGACGGGGGGAGTACCATACGCAGATCCAGGCGGCGGCGGACCAAAATAATATGTCGAATGTGGAATCAATGGCCGCCGCCGACTACGAATAAAAATCATTATCAGACCACCCCAGGGATCGGCGGAACACACCTCTTTTGCAATGTCTCAAACTTTTTCGAGTTCAGCGTCGAGTAATAGTCTGACGCATACGTCTCGTTGTTATCCGTGGGCGCATCAACATCGTCCCAAGGTTGCGGCGATGATGGCGTCCTGAACTCGAGACGCAAATGTCGTGAATTGCGCCCAGACGATCCAAACGTCCGCCACCGTTCCTTCTCGCTCGTCCCCACAGTCCGGTCGTCCCCGCGATTGTTCTCTGTGTGTGCTGCGCCCACGTCTTCTTCCCCCTCAGCCTCCCCCTCGACCTGGTCGACATCTTGTAATGGTACCTTGCCGTCATATCGCAGTGGATGCCACCCCTCCCCGATATCCTCCTCCTGCATGACAAGCACCTCCTCCTTCTTCGATCCGTCCCTCGCCTCCACGCCCGTGCCCGGCCGAGAGTGCAATAACGTCCTCACCTCAGTTCCCGTCCTCTCCCCACTCTCTCCCCCCTCCTGCTCTCTCCCGACACCCATCTTGTCCTCTCCCACACGATCCACGCTCGTTCGACACACTTCCTCCCGCCCCTCCCCACTCGGTCGGTCCTCCACCTGCATCCACGATGTCGCAGCAGACGACACCCCCATATCCACCCGCACCGACGACTGCGACCGCGAATTCGACCCCGATCCTGTGCGCGAATGCGAGTGCGAGCGCAGCGTCTCGCGGGAACGCCCCGGCTCAACCCCCTGCCCAGCGTTCTCGTGGGTATCCTTGAGTCCGTCAGTGAGACCTACCTCTCCTTCCTTGTCTTCTTCGACTGCGACTGCGACTGCGACTGCGACTTCCTCGTCTGTGGTCACGGCCACCCCTACCTCCTCATCACCTTCGCCCTTCTCGCAAATATCCCCCGTCCGAGAAGACGACCGATAAACGCTTGGCAATGGTTCGACGGAAACGTGCTCGAGAGTCGTCATAAGACGGAACGCATACGAGGAAATTCTTTTAGGAACCCAGTCGGCTTGTTAATAATCGCGTCGAGAAAAACGTGTAGCCAGTCGTCTTGCCCTTGTGTGTGTGCCAAGTTGGCGTGTGTGACAAAATAAAACAACACACGCCAATCCACGTTTCAAAAATTCCACACAAAACAAAAAGGAAATCTCGATTCTATAGAAGATGCGTGTACATAGTAGTTAATGCGATAATACATAGTGGCTGTTTGTGCAGATGGCTATACTTGATATCGTTTTTCGTCATATGCATGTGAGAACGCTTGGTCCCCCCGCATTCACATCAACAAGAAAATAAAAAGAAAAAGAAACTACGCAGGCGAAGGGTCCTTCTTCTCATGCAATCGTGGAGGCGATGCCACTGGTCGCGCCGTGGGAGAGCCTGCAGCTGGATTCATCACGTCCGCCAGCTTGGACCGCGATGGTGGCGATGTTGAGCGTTGATCGATGGCCATCCGGTCATCCGTCGGCGAAGGCGCAGTAGATGCCGGTGATAACGTCGCAATGGGAGGTAATGCGATGGGTGCCGACGAGCTGGCGTGGGTAGCATGTCCCGAGCCAATGGGACGTGGGTGAGGAGGGAGCAAAACAGAGATAGATGGCGGGCTGGGAGCGTATGAGTGTCCACCTTCAGCGTGTTGACGAGACTCGGGAGAATGAGGGGCAGGTTGCGTCCGGAATGGTACTGGAGATGGGCGCGAGGAAGGTGACCGTCGACCCACAGGTGATGGCGGGCCACGCTTCATAGGTTCTACTCGTGAACGCTTCATATCCGACTCGTCCACACTGGGGCTCAATGGACGTTTGAGTGTGGTGCTACCAGGTGGAGATGGACGACTGGCAGATGTAGAGACCGATGCACGATGAGATATACCCGGCCGTGGAGATGTCGCCGTGTGCCTGCTACCGTTCGATAACGTAGGTGAGTGCATCGGTGCGCTGTGAGACTGCGAGAGTACAACAAGCGCATCCGCAACACCTTCATCATAGTCTTCATCAACGACGCGCGATGGAGGGCGAGGAGTGGCAGTCGTCGGAGAAGGCTGTAAAGAGCGACTGGTTGATCCATTCGAGCTCGATGCGTCCTGCGTTTCCTTCGCAGAGAACGACCCGACCTTGAACGATGCCGACAAACTAGTAGACTGCTCCTCCTTGGGACGACGCTGGCGCTTCTTGCGTTCCTTCTTTGGAGCATCTCCCGGGTTTGACCCCGTCACACTCTGCGTGTCCGAATCTTTCTCCTTGATTTGTTTTCTCCTCCGATCCTTCCCATCAGGAGCGGGTGTCGAGTTGGGAGACTCCGACATGCGTACGCTGCTCGTGCCTGCCGCATGAAGAGGGACACGCGAAATGCTTTCGGGCGACGTAGCCATCGTGATCGACTGTCTGCGTTGATCCAATGGAGGCTCTGCTTGCCTTGGTGTTTCACGCGCATCAAACCGAGCTGGATCATATCGCCAGTGTCCGTTCTCGGGAGGCGCCGAGGGTCCGGGGGGAGGAGAGCGGGGGTGAGGAGGACCACTGGGCGGCTTGGACTCCCAAAATGCACGTGGATGGTGAGCTGTAGGGTGAGCAGAACGTGGCGAGGTTTCCATTGGACTCGCGCCGCGATGGTGAGGTCCAGGAGAACGCGATGGGTAATATGGCTGGTGCGAATGGTGACTAGGGTGTTCTGGTCGGGGTCGCTCCCAGTCGCGATGGTGCTCGGGTAACGGTCCACGACGATCCCATGGCATCTCGCGTTCACCTTGCCGCAAGGGCTCGCGTGAGTAAGGAGAGCGCGGGGTAGCAGTAGGTGCGGCAGGACCAACCGGTTGGCGGCTAGAGTGAGGATACGACTGGAAGCCAGGTCCAGGGGAACGAGCGCGAGGAAAGGGTGGAGGGGATGCGGAGGTAGATGGTGCACGCATAGGGCGGCCAAAGTATTCTTGGTTGTGTCCAGGTGTTGCATGAGCAGCAGAAGCACGGAGCTCCTCTGTCGGGACCTGAGGTTGGGGAACGGGGTGGTGTAGCAAAAGGTTCTGGTGACCTGCTGGGCCACGTGTGGAGGGTTCGCGTGGTCCAACGAAATCGCGATGGTGAGGCGGACGGTCCACATCCATCGGCGCCAAAGGTGTGTGTGATGGTGGATGGCGCGACTCGTCAAGAACAACAGGCGGAGGTGGGCCACCTCTAAATGGCCCGGGCGACGATCGGCCACCAATAGGAGCGGGTGGAGGAGGGAGATGAACGTCCCCATTTGACGGCCCACGAGAATCGGATCTAAACAAGGGACGCGCAGCGCCAGATGTCGATGTCGACTGAAGGAGAAGAGGAGGTCCCGTTAGCCCAGGAGGGGGTACGACTGCGCTGGCGTAGGCAGTCGGATGTACGTCCTGAGGACCAGGCGCCGCTGGGAGCTGGCCTCCTGTTGCTTGAGCGTTCTTGAGTAGTTGCAAGCGCTGAGATATCACATGATTGCTAGGGTCGAGCTCGCTAGCCCGCGCATAGGCATCGATGGCATCCGAGATCTGATTGTTGCAGCTCTCGTAGAGACTGCCCAAGTCAAACCAGACCTCGGAGATGTAAGGATTAATTCGGATGGCGCGGGAGTAGGCATCAAGAGCATCGCGGAATTGATTGATCTGGAAATAGAGTACTCCAATAGAGCACCAGAATGTCGGGTTGCGTCCATCGCGATAAACAGCCTGCTGGTATGCTTCGTACGCCTTATTATACTTTTGCCCAGCCATGTAGGCGCGACCAAGGAGATACCAACTTTGAGCATCTGACGGGTCTATGAACGGGGATAAGCGAGCTTCGTGATGCAAATACAAGGGCGTACCAGCTTCAAGACTCTTCGTAAGATATTGTATTGCGAGTTCCTGGTTCTGGAAGGAGGAACCGTCCTGATGATACAACCAACCGAGTTGCTGTAAAACCTTGGCATGACCAGGGTTATCAGCAACGACGCGTTCATACGCCTCTTTGGCGTGGACATGCTGGATAAAGCTTAGCATCTATAACATTGAGAGTCGGTGAACTTACGTCTTTCTGCTGTTCATACACGTGGCCGATCTGGAACCAGATATCGGCGTGAGCGAGAGGGCTCGGAGGATTTCGGAGGATACGGTCAAAGCAGGAGAGCGATTCTTCAAATTTGCCTTGCTGTTTGTAGATGATGCCTAGGCGGAAGAGAATCTCGTTGGCCTTGTCAAAGTCTAACTCTACTAAATGAGTACATAAAGGTTCCAAAGAGGGCGGGAACCAACACCAACCTTTGTCCATCTTGAGAACGGATGCAAATGCCTCCTCGGCATGATCCAGGGAGCCGTATCGGTCGTAGAGTATGCCGATACCATACCAAAGCTTGGGATCCTCCTATGCAACACAGGTTGTGACACGTTGTACGTGTGGGTAGAAACGGGGGCGAACCTTTGGATTTGGTAACAAATAGAGCGCTTGTTGATAGGCGGAATACGCCTTTTGGAGATCGTCCTGCATGAGATAGCAGTGACCTAATGGGGGTATAGTATCAGGGCGACGGAGGTGGGACGGGACAGAAAGGGTTTTACCGAGTGCGCTCCATACTTCGCCGTTGTCTTCTTGGAGCTGGAGCACGCGTTGAAAGTAATCGATAGCCTAAAAAGGAAGGGTGACATCAGCAACCGAGCACGTGAGAATCAAGATCGGGATCTCAAGATGACAAAATTCAAAAAGAATTTTTTTTTGGAAATTTGGAACAAGGTGAAGTCGCGGCGGTCTCCGCAACGGACGTCCTCGGGTTTTAAATCGGATTGGCAGAAACGCTTAGCCTACCTTTGGGTAGTTTTCTTTGATCCGAGCGATACCCGCGACTTGGGTGAGCCCCGCCAGAGATATCGGATTGTGCCGCAGCGCGTTTTCATAGGCGGTGATGGCATGTTCAAGATCACCCATCTGCTCCGCAACGCGGCCTGGGAAATGGATACTGCTTTAGGACAGCCGGGGAAATTGAACTTTGACTCACCAATGAGAAGCCACGTTTGTTCATTGGCGACTGCGAGCTTATGAATGACGGTCGTTGGCGCCGAGGGAACGCCATTGGGGGGTGGATTTGGGACGACGACAGGTGAGACGATTGGATTGGGGTGGGCTGAGCCATTTGATAGGGCGGCGGGAGTGGTGGGGAGGGGGACGGCGGAGCCGTTGAGGTGGGGGGGCGGGGCTGGATGAGAGGGATGTGTGATGAGGGCGTGTGGGTGAGGGTCGTGCATGCGAACGTCCCGGTCGGGCTGACGGGGAACGTGTCGATGGGACATGGGGGGCGGCGATGGAGGGTGACGAGGAGGGGAGGGAAAGCTGTCAAAAGGATCAGGCGTTGGATATATATATGAAAACGGTGAAGAGGGGAGATCAGGGCCCTTTACACCCCAGTCGCACGATCAAAGACGATCAAGCAGGCGGGCGACAGATCTGAGATCAGATTGGAGAGTGATCTTGTAGAATGTCTGATTTGAATATACACCGATTTATGACATCCTTCTCGTCTCCAAATAGCCGCGTGCCTTGTACGGCCACGTTGCCGTTGCCCGTCTCGGCTACTACTGCCACAACATATCCGCGCACACATGTGGAGTCCCATGGAAGCTTATCCAATCGTGGCAGACCGTGAGTTAAAGAGCCTAACGGCCAGCCCCCTTTTCCAACACCGCACCCCCCTTCCGCGTGGATCACAGCACGAACCCATTCCTCCATCCCCAAATATGCCTACTGCCGAGCGACCCGTTCGGAACCATTACAGCATAAGCTGCTGGCAAGTGTGAGATCCCGGAGGCGATTGCTTCGCCTCCTGACAATCGAGCGGCTACCAAACTACCGGTTTCAACTTTCCCCATCAAATATCTCAGTCTAGGCCACTTTTTCTCGCGATTGCGTTCGGACAATATCACCTTGTTTCTAGGGTCCGCTTATGCCACATTGGGCCACACCGATCGTGTTAAACTGCCGTCCTCTTATATAAGGTACACATGTTTCCCTTTCCGGCACGGCCGCCAACTACCCTGGCAGAATGGATCACCAATTGCAAGCCCACTTCGTACTCCGTGAATCTCGCTCCATCAACCCTGTCCTCTTCATCGCGAACGTTCCCTTTGGCTGAAACGTTTTTTTTCGCACTCCGCCACACACAAAACACTTCGTCTACGCACCAGTGTTATCGCAGCGCAATTCCATTTTGATTGCATATCGTTGCCCTGCAAAGTTTAAAAACGTGTGTGGCACTTCATTGTTCCTATCACCGAAACAAGGCGCTCTCCTGGGGCAGTGACTCTCACAGCTGCCCCGAATAGAGTTCAACCGTCCGCAGATCCCCGCCGAACCTGCATCGAGCCCTGGTCGGCGCCAACAAATCGCCTAATCTAGACGCATCACTTAGGTTATTGAATTAGGTAAGCACTCCCGTGCTCCCTGCTTCCATTCTTTGCACCGACACCGAGACGCTTAACAACGGGCAGAGTCCAAACCCGATTAGGATCGTGTGCGTTTGACTTTGCATCGCCGCTTCCCTGCACGTAGCGTATCCGCCTCGAATCTCGATGCGGCAGTCTGCTCATCAAATGAATGGATCAAACACGATTTCCAACGCGTTCTTCCGTGACTGTCGGCGCAACGCAATACCGTTGGCAAGATGCTTATGACGAACAGAGCACCTAGATCCTGTGATCACCGAGCATCAGGTGCCAGTGATAACCCAGATACGGATTAATGATCCCCATGCGGAGCAACCTCAGCCGCACACATTCAACACGTTCGCGAAGGGATCGTCAGGATTATCCGGTCCGGTGTCGGTGTCGGCACTTCGGAGGATATCGGATGTGACACCATCTTCGCTTAAAAGGACACTGATACGCCCCATCGATACACCATGTGGGATGTCATCGCCTAATGATTGTGATTGGACGGCTGATGCAAAATATAGGAATGGAAATAGAATGGAAATTAAGGAACTTTCTGCCATCCAAAATTGATTTGAGTGTGAGCTTGCTTATTCAGGATCCTCCCAGAGACCATGACGTGGGGAATTTGTGGGGGTTCGACGTTTAGGAGATGAACGTGTTCACGCTGCCAAATAAAGCCTAATGGCAATCACAGCTGGCTGGTAAACGCACAATGCATCGCTTGGTATGTTTGACTCAAGCCGGAGATTGACATCCACACTATGTGCTATGGGGATACGCCGCAGCTTTATGTGGAATGCATCCGAGTGCGGTCAGCGATCTCCGCGGGAAACGTCAGTATCCATGGCAGATGCTGACCCACGTTGTGTTGAGCGACTTCCTGTATCTGCGAAGACAGATTGTAACGTTATCGCTTGACGACCCTCCCTTTGAGCTATGATTGGGCGACTTCCTTGGCAAATGGAAATCAAGGGTTCCGCCACGCTAGGATAAAACAATAAGGATTCGAGCCTCGATGACGGGCCTCCGTGGACGAGACATTCATGGAACCCACTAGCGGCATTTCATTTCCCCGGGCGCAGAGAAGGCGTATTCTGCGGCTGTCGGATGTAAGCGTCCCTGCGTTTTTCCAACGTACACAGTATATATTGCTGCATACAGCAATATTGTCATCATCGTTTGTCAAGCCACTGACAGTGCCGCAAAGAACAGCACAAGATGCGCCACCAGTCAAAGGAAAAAGGCACCGAGCCGTCCACCGTGTCTCCGTTCCAGGTTCGGGCTCCACCTGTCAAGAAGCTTTCCGGGTGCCTTTCCTGCGCTTGGGAACGCCCGAACAACCAAGATGGCCAGGTCCGAAACAGTTTGTTGATAACCGACCAAGGGCCGTGAGCTCGCAGCGGGCAGGGTGAGAATATGAACCTCACACCGGTCCGAACAGAGAAAACCCACAGGAATTCTAAATCCACGCGTTCATCTCAGCGTTGACATTGAGCGCTCGAGATCCCTTCGCACGATACTTGAAGGCGTCGACGAAGCGTTGACCGGTTTCCTCAAACGTTGCCGAATCGGGGTTCCTGCTCTTTGTTTGTTCGTGTTTGTCTTTCTCCCACTTGCTGTCCCAAGTCCCGCTAACGAGCCATCGAATCCGAGTGCCATCGCCAGCGCACCCTATACCAGCCATGACCCGTATGTTCCCGACAGACAAGCCCGCCAAACTGCGTGTCCTGATCTTTTATCAGGAGGAAATCAACGAGAGATGGACCGCGCGAAGGCGGCCAAGAAGCAGGCGGCGCTCAACAAATCAAAGGCAAAGGAGAGTAATACCACTCTTGCCAAACGTAAGGAGGCGTAAGCATAGCAAGACGTCCTTCTTTCCATTCTTTTCTCTCACTCGGCCATGTTCATCTAGTGACGCTGAGATCCTGCGTGCAAAGCAAAAGGTATCATCCACTCTACTTGATCGTTCACGCACGCTGTAACTGATTATTATCCATTCTTCTCAGAAAAATGACGAGCAAAAGGCTGCTGCTGAGGCCGCAGGAAAGGAAGCGAAGACGGGTAAATAGGGTTGGCGTGTGGCGCATCGCTGTGCCGTCCCTGGAGCACGTCGGTGGGAACGTTTCCCTGTACAACACAGTTCGTCTGGTACCCAATATCATCGGTTTTTCTTTCCAAAAATCGCAGTGTTCTGTGGACGCTATATATCCGGTAACTCACAGTGGCTATCGCCGCATCTCGCGGAACGTGGATCTGGGATCAAGCGCCTGTGGACTTTTGCTACTCGATCGGGCATGCAGGCTGTCAAGATTCCCGTTTCGGATTCCCCGCCATAAACGTCGTGCTCTGCCAGTCCGGTGCTTCAGAATTTTGTCCACGTCCCGGACTTTGCGGCGCTTACCACGTCCCTCCGACACCATATGCTGCAGCGGAAAGTAGCGGGCCACATGGTGTCGGATCGATAGGACCCTCCACTGATGACGGGCCCGCGATTATAGAAAGATCCGATTGCTTTCCAGGAATTTCCTCTCTCCCTCCACCAGGCCTATGACGAAAAAGAAAAAGAGGGACTGTACAGCCGTGACGGTGGCGATAGGGGAAAGTCGTTCCTGATGCCATGATGCACGACGGGCTAAAAATGTCTACGAGGGGCCGTCGCATCACAACGGTACGATAGACGCGTCGCGCGCACCATGAAACGCCACTTGGCATTCCCCTTTTCATTTTCGAGTTGGCCGTGGACGCTAACGCCGCTGGAGCGTGGTCCTCGGTGAGATCCGCTCGCAAGTCCCGCCCTGCGTCCTCCTCCCGGATCTCAATTCGGAGCAATTTGAAGGGAACAAAGTAGAAGCCCGATCATATCAGGCTGCTTCGAGGTCTTACAAAATCATCTCACCTTCATATTCGTGCTGTCCGCAGCATTTCCGTCATTGTTGGCATGTCCTGGCAGCGGCTGCTTTTATGTGAAGCTGTTCATCGCCGTGCCTTACCGGCTGCCATGCGCACGTTAAAAATGACAGGGGGCTGACAAAGGTGCGTCATTGTGTGGCTTACCTAGAACATGATGCACGTCACGCCTCGCAAATGCGACGTGAGCTTGGCAAGGAGTTGGCACAGATCTGGCTGCCAACGTGTTGACAATGGTTTCAGTATAGCGATATATAAATATGCCACCTCAAGCACCTCAATCGCCAAACTCACCGTGCCACTTTCATTGGCAGGATGCGTGCATTTTCGAAACATGCCACCCATTTGGCAGCAGTCTGTCGCAGATGATCGCCCGCGGAATCATCCACCCGTAACTAGCCGTAGTAGATTGCGAACCCCGCCCCGTCGACCACGGAGCGATTGCTGGCTGACCTCGAACGCCAAGCGGAATGATAGAACAAGACCGACTCGGCAAGTAAACATCAAAGCCGTAGACTTAATTAAGTACCAGGTCATCGCATGGTCTTCACTTTGCAAGGCAATGCGTGGTACAGTCGCCTAAATCCCCAGCGGGCTACATGATTTGATGGATTGGGTCAGGGTTCAACAAAAGGCATGGTTAATAGACTTCTATAGGGCTGTCCATGTGATCCGAGTGGCTAAAATGTGCAGGCAGGGCATGTCACTTCACTTTAATTGCCTGCCCGCCTTCCAACCGCCTTCGGCGAGGTGCGTCTTCCGAGGAAGCATCCATTTTACCCTTCTGATACATCCCCAAATTAGGCTGCAATGGGAGATAAGGCTGATGAAAAGATGGAACCGGAGGGACGGGATACGACGTTGGCGAGGTTGTTGGCTGATGACGTGACCGGTATAACGATAGCAACGTATTGACAAACAGCGTCAGAAAGGAAAGTGACGTCAACGAGAACACCTATTGGAAGCGATAATTCAGTTCTGTAAAGCCGTGAGAACATTCATTAAAGCACTTGCCAGTGTCTTCCAGCTGATGGGTTCAACGAAACCATTGACAACCTCGGCAATAAGCTCTGCTCCAATGCGGGCTCTGCCAACTGTGGTTGGATCGCGATTCATACAGGTTTCCCAAGCCGCGCATTGATGTGTCATGGCGGGAATTTGGTTAGTCCCACAGTAGTTGTTCTTGTATTGAGCGGCGCAAACCCCGATCTCCTGTACGATATCTAATATAGTCCCCAATAAGCAGTGTTCAACCGCAGCAGTTGATATAGGAACATACCCATGGAATATTCTGAAATTCGATGTTCGACGTCACGTTGGACTGTTAGTATGAATTGCACAACCAAGTACAGGAAAAGCAGCACAAGTGCCAAGTTAAAGAAGAACTGGAGATAGCTGTACCCTGTCAGATGCTACCACCATACGTACACGCACACGACAAGCTTACCCGAGTAACACATATGGGGTGTCAGACTGAGGTGCTGGGGCAGAAGGCATGTTGAGAGTGTAGTGATTTGACGTATTCTGCGTTAGGGGTCTAGCAAATCCGTCGTCTTCATTGTCATCCTCGCTTGCTTGCTCCGAATCTTCTTCCGTCCTCTTTGAGTGAGAGCAACCACGTGCCTTTTGTCGTAACTTGTATACCCTTCTTAGACCACCCGTCGCCACAACTCGTTCCTTTTCTTTTCCATTTTCCTCCGCCTTCGGGGGGCTCGCGTCAGACATATCCACATCGCGAAGCTCCGGTGCTGAAGGTTGAGGAAACGCTTTTTGTGGAGAGAAGTTTGGTGGGGGTGCCCACGGATACGGGGTGTTCGTTTGGGGGGGAGGGCTCTGAAAGATAAAAGGAACATTGCGGTTTTCGCCAAACATAGGAGTCAAGGGAGATGTGGGGAAGGCTGGGGAAGCGGGGTTTAGGTCATTGAAAGGACCTGGAATTGGTCGCTTGGTATGTAGACATGCATGGACATGGAAACGTACGTTTTCGAGGCGCATTCGACTCATCAATAGACGATGCCCAGACAGGCCGTGCACTGCTAGAAGGGCGAGACGTAAACTGAAAATCCATTGGTGCCTCCTTCGATCTGTGGAGCGCGTCCATGGCGCTCAACGACAACAAAACTGTGCAAAAGCCGTTGATTCCACGAGCTCGCGACGACACGAAATGTGCTGCGCACCTTGTACACGTCGTTTACGCCAACAGCTCACCGCGTCGTGGAGAACAGAGTCGCGATTTCCACACTGAACTCTCTCCGCGTACTAGTCACGTGGACAATAAGCATTGTTTTAACCCACCATCAACCCCAGAATGCTTAGAAGCGCGTGGAGGACAGCGAGCAAACAGTCGTTTCCATGGGTTAGACAGTCGAGTCGCCGTTTTCACCCCCTCACAACCAACTGGAACGCGCCTTCAGCGAACCTCGTGCCCATTGTGATTGAACAAACCGTGAGTACGAACAGCTGCTTTCACGCACTGGATCCCTCATACTTGGCCTTGCGTATTCAGGGCCGTGGGGAGCGATCCTACGATATATTTTCTCGACTTCTGCGTGAACGAGTGATCATGCTATATGGACCTGTGAGGTCAACTCATCTTGATGCCCGTGGACTAATGTCGACCATTGAATGGAACCCTTAGATAAGGGACACGGATTCTGCATTGACCGTTGCCCAGCTACTCTTTCTCGAAGCAGAAGAGACGTCGAAACCAATACATTTATACATTAACTCTCCAGGTGGGAGTGTGACTGCAGGATTGGCCATTTATGACACCGTAAACATGAATGATTTCTCTTCAAGAATTTGGCTTGACGTGTTTACAGATGCAGGTTCGTTCTATGTCCCGGGGCATTCGAAAGTAAAGAATTCATTCTGCTACTTGCCAGTACGTGTCGTCACCGATACACACCTATTGCGTTGGTCAGGCGTGTTCTATGGGTTCCTTGCTGCTAGCTGCAGGTTCGTTTCTGAAGCCCAGGGTTCTTGGATCATAATTGAGCATCTAGCAGGTGAGAAGGGAAAACGTCATTGTCTTCCGAATGCCAGCATTATGATTCATCGTACGTCCATGGCCTGGCACTGCCTCCATCAAACCCTTTTTTTTTCCATCTAGAACCATCTGGCGGTGCTTCTGGGCAGGCTTCTGATATAGCCATCCACGCCCGGGAAATTCTGCGTGTGCGGCAACTGCTAACCGGTATATATCAGCGACACTGCGCCAAGGAAGCTGAAAGTGAGGCGTCAGGGCTAGAACGATTCGGTACGGCCCCCGTCCGCTGGTTTACCCTCAACTAAGGTTTTTTCTCAGAGAAAGCTCTAGAACGCGACTACTTTATGACCGGTAAGGTTCTACTCACAATGTGATTTGTCACCGTGGTTAAGGTTGTTCGAAGCTCGAGAAGCCCTCGACTTTGGTATCGTGGACGGAATTTTGGAAAAGAGACCAAGTACCGACTCGGCCATCTCATGACCTCTATGCTTGTGATCTCATAAGTCACCGCTTCCCGCATGATTTTCCTTGCGGACCGATAGTAATCGTCGATTGATCGTGCACACTGGCCTGAGAGACTGCAACGAGCGACCCTGAGAATTTCACTTGTCCCACAAGGTTGACTCGATTCATCATACACGTGTTCAGAGTTGCTGTGTGTGCACTCGTTGTAGGGAATCTCCGTTGAACCACATGCCTGGTACACGGACCCATCGGATCGACCAGATTAGAAAGGCCCCTCAAACTGCGGGGTTGCATTCCTGGCTGTTCCTTTCTGAGAGCAATGTGTCCATTTCATGGATTGACGCCAACCTTCCATTTTATTTACGCAATGCATCTGAGTTGGTCCCGAACGTGTCCAGGCCATGCAGTACCATGCCTTGCGGACCAAACGTGACCTCTGTCTCGGTGCCGTCCGAGTCGGGCAAGCCGGTGGGGCGCGGGCCGTAGCACCGCCGCCCATAATTATGGATTGCTGTGTTTCACAGATCTTTCATCCCGATGGGCTGGGCCTAGCTAGGGTTCATTAACATTGAGAACCGTTCAAGATCCAGGAATATTTTCCCCGACCGTGTCAACGAAGCTTTCCGGTGGTGCCGCAATCAATGTATAATTAGATTTCGCACACACACACCTATCGTCAGGAGGGCTACCCTGGCGAATTATCGAGGCCGTCTGTCGCCGATTGTGCGGAAGAGTGGGTGGATGGTGGTCCGAATGTCGCATTTAATGCGTCGCCGATTTGTCCCCAATCAGCCGTCCTGAAGTGATCGGCCGCAATGCATCCTGGTGCAGATGTCGGACGAATGCTCCCGCAAGTGTTGCATGTGTCGTGCCAAGCCCAAGACGCACTGGAGTGATGGGTACCGGCCACTTGGGCCACCTCATGTTCTTGACGTGTTACCTTCGGTGAACCCACCGTCGCTCGCCAGGGGCTAGTGCGATCTAAGATCTACCCAAACGGGACAGGTCCTTATCAGCCTTTCACCTGCGCCCGGGTGGGCGGTCGCGCAATTATAAAACACGCCCATCTGACTTGATCATTACCAATCATCGCGGGCCACTCCGGCCATCAGTGTGCGTGCATATGGGGTCGCGGAACCCATTCATTGCCGCTTTTCCGCGTTTCCCATTCATTTCATTCTTTCTCCGATCATGCCACCTGATCAATTGAATGGGGTTAGACCCGTGATAGGCACGGTTTGGGCGAGTAGTTTTATGAATACACGGTGGGCGTCATTGGGCGATGGTTCGCCACCGCCACCCTTGTCTCGTCTCTTGTTTTTCGTCATTTCAAAATTCCGAGTCCGAGGGGGATCCTTCGATCGTTGGCTTCCCCGCTTTTGGCCGTCAGATCCGACTCATCGATATTGGAGATACTCGCCGCAGATCAGCATGGCGTTATCGCACTGATCATTTGCTGTGGGAAATGGTCGTGGACGTTCGATCTGTTAGGGAGTGGCGAAATGGTATGTATGATTATATTACCATTGACAACGCGACACACGGTGGCGCAGTGGCCTTCGCGCTCTGACCCGATTAGAAACAGCCATTGGCCAGCGAGATCCAATCAGCCGGGTGGCACATGCTATTCAGGGCTCATAACCTATGAGCACTTGGGTTATGTACCCTGGAATAGCATTGTACTCGTTCAATTTTAACTTGTCATCTTACCTGTTTGATGCGGAGAGTACGCAAGCGACACGGGAAGTCAACTTCAGACCGGTGACAGCCAGCTGTTGCGTTATCGCTCCCATGCACGACCAGCTTACGTCCCAAGCATTCAAATCATGACGTTCAAGGCTCATCGCGATTCATGAATCACTCGAGCACACGACAATTATAGCCCACGCTGTCGAATCCGGAAATGAAGGCGTGATAAGCACCACTGGCAGAAATAATCCAGAAAAATAATGAATTCCTGAAGCGACGTTCATGACTCAAGTTACGCCACACCAAGGTGAACGAGTGAATCGATCGGAAGGATCCGCGCAAAGGAAGCAACCAGCCTACCTCGTGCATGCACACGGACGGCACGCTGCCCCTTAGTGACCGTCAGCCACTACTCGTGTTCATGAGAGGGTGCGGCGTTTCACCCCTCCCTTGTCCCTCCCTTGTTCCCATCACTCTTCCCCGAGTTGCCCACGATCGCGCCGCATCGGCAGTGTCACATCAGCCTTCGCCACTACCTGTAGCCCGTAATCCGTGATCATTATGGACACGCACAGCAGAGCTGATAAACGTCATGGGAGATCCGTGTCACGATGGACTCAGCATGCAGCATTGATTATCGAAATCATGTACGTGATACGGGATGACGTTCACCCAAAGCTGACCCCGCCGAAACCCCTGAGAAGTGTAAGTTTGGTTAGACGTATTTTAAGTTGGAAAACCCAACTGTCTGTTGATGGGCAGGTGACTCAGCGCACTTTGGGTTTCTGGAACATCCAGAAGCGGTTCTACTGCGCACTCATATAGGAAACTGCGCTCGATAACCAATATCACTAAAGAGACCTGATTGGGGAAAGATCGTGTCGAAGTTCTTGTCATCGAGGCTTCCGCATTTACGGCGCGAAAAATGGAACCCAGTCCTAGATCCATCGACGATCTGTGGCTCACGACAAGGAATCGATGGACCGTTTGACGGAGGTCAATGAAGTGGCCGGTCAAATAACGAAATGATTCTATCCCTGTTCTCGAAACCCTTGGCGAAGACCGCGGGGTAGAGGGCTGAATAAATCAAATTTAGGATAGGGACATGTCGTATAGGGGAGGACGCGGCGTAGCTGGACTTGTTTCAAGGGTCCTGTTAACTTGAATCGCAGGATGCATCTAATGCTGGTGAAGTGAAATTGATCATTAGTGTGGGGCCAACAAGTTGGTAAGCCAGCCACTTTGCGTCCATTACTTTCGTGGCCGTCGTCAAGCCTGCCTGCAATGAGGCCAGCCTGATGCGATCGGGCCACCAACCAGAGTGAGTGACGATAGCCGCATGATGTTACTCATGGACGCGACAGAGAACGCGGAATTCATAAAAATCGCAAGACGATCTGTGGGTGAATAAACGCGAATGAGCGAACGCGGTCATGAAAGAAGAATATCGATTGCGCTCTTTCGGTGAACTGAGTTGCACAACAAAGCCCCAAGGCCGCCAAGGAGGCAAGGTGCCACCAGACTTACTTACCCCAGCATCCACATGAACCAATCCTAGAGCTAGCCCATTTGGCACTAACACGCAAAGGAAAAGGTTATGGTGCTTTCACAGCTGAACCTGTGGCCCGAGGTCTGAACCCAACGTCAATAAATTTATTCCCCTTGGCGTTTCTAGGTGATTGTGGACTTTTGCTTAGTCATCACTCGTTCCTGGTGATAAGATAAGATCTCGAAGTAATGCGGAGAAATCAGCCAACCCAAGCCACACTGCAAATGGGCCCCAATGTTCGAGGGCATCCGGGAATCGAATCACTAGCCTGACGAGTAGGCGGTAGCTTTCATGCACCGAGGATTCAAGATCACAAGATGTCAATACATTGGATAGACACGATGGATGCTAAGACACAAAATATGACCGAACAGCGACCAGCGCATGTCTGTAAAAATGGATCATTCGCATTTTGTCTTGACCATGAAGGAAACCAGTGTATCGATCTCGTTGACCATGTAATCCTGAAAATGCTTCTCGGCCAAAGTTGCCAATAATGTATGGACGTCTGAAACGTCAGCCATTATTGGTGTGTGCGCCTCGTTCTCCTCCAAAAGTCGTGAACTACGCCTGCGGCTCTGGTCTTTTGGGTCCCTCCGTGGCCGATTCGCTGGTGTAGGGATGACGACAGGGCTGACAGCCCGCGAACCATGAGGTATGGGTTCAAGAAGGAAGGCGGGGGTAGGTGGATCGGCATATGTGAGCGGAGAGGGACTTATGAGGGGTATAAGGTTGAAATGGGAAATGTATCGATGAAGCGTGGCCACGGGTAAGCTCTTGAAGTCGATCTAAACAAGACCAGGTGAGCGTTGGCGACTTGGAGCCCAGTAGGTAGAAAGGGAACGCACGCTTGATCCTTCTTCTGCGTCAATACTCTTGTCCACTTTTCTGAGTGGTTCCACGCGTTTTCTCTTGACCCGTGGTTCTCCCTCTGCTCTGTCCG
Source organism: Tubosaeta aff. heterosetosa (assembly GCA_038094375.1). Lineage (NCBI taxonomy): Eukaryota > Fungi > Basidiomycota > Agaricomycetes > Boletales > Boletaceae > Tubosaeta > Tubosaeta aff. heterosetosa. The sequence continues at coordinate 17,673 of JBBPUC010000118.1, read as the reverse complement.
CCGCTTGTCTTTTAGACGCGGTTGGTGGTCCAAAGTATGACGCATCGTCATTCGGCTTCTTTCTTGCCTGTGGACGCGACCTCGAGCCAGAGGCGACTGCACCGGTAACTGAGCCGTTGACGGACATGGTAAGCGCTTGGGTTGAGTTGACGTAGCGGAAATGCCTAGACGGAAACTGATTTGTCTTCTTCCCACGCACGTATCAATCACTCTCAGATTCAAGGGCTCTGCCAATTGGATCGCCATCAACACTGTCTTGGAATTGCCTTTAGCCCGGTTGAGCAGGGTACCGCCTTGCTCTGCCCCAGGTAGGACCAGATAACCATTATAAATTGGCGCTCGTTGATCTCTCATCACCACCCTCTATCACAGTTTTACCATGTCGACCTTTGGATCCATCTTCCGCGTCACCACTTACGGCGAAAGCCACTGTGCTTCCGTCGGCGCCATCATTGATGGATGCCCTCCAGTAAGACTCGCACACACCGTGTTGTGATTATCTGTCTGATCAGTCCCAGGGTCTTGAATTATCTGCTGCAGATATTCAAGTCCAGCTAAGTCGAAGGCGGCCAGGCCAGAGCAACCTGACTACACCCGTGCGTGTCCGATCATACCTCCGTCCTCGTCTTCTCACCCGTCACTGACAGAGAGACGAAAAAGATCTGGTGCAAGTCCAATCCGGAATCGAGCATGGGGTTACGCTTGGGACACCCATCGGCCTCTTCGTCAAAAACGAGGATCAGCGCCCAAAGGACTACTCCGAAACAGACTTTTATCCCCGACCCAGTCATGCAGACTATACCTACCTCGAGAAATATGGAATTAAAGCGAGCAGTGGCGGTGGCCGCAGCAGTGCTCGCGAGACCATCGGTGCATTCGATCTTCCGTCGCTATGTCCATTCCTCACAAAGTGCCTTGCACAGGACGTGTCGCCGCTGGTGCAATCGCCGAAAAGTACCTGAAACTAGCGTACGGCATTGAAATTGTTGCGTTCGTCTCGTCAGTGGGCAAGATTCATCTGCCATTCAACGTTTCATCGCCATCTTTGACTCCCGACGGTGATGAGGACGACAGCGACGCCGAAGACGCCCTTTCCCCTGAATTCCGCCAGCTTCTGGCGACCATTACTCGCGAAGAAGTCGACAAACATCTCACACGTTGTCCTCACCCCGAAACAGCGGAACGGATGACCAAGGTGGGTTTGTTGCACCTAAGGCTCTAGTCGCGGTTGCCTAATTTTCCCTCGTGACCTTTTCTCCTTCGGTAAGCGTATTATCCGTGCCAAGGAAGCCCAAGATTCCATCGGGGGTACAGTAACTTGTGTTATCCGTAAGGTCCCATCGGGCTTGGGAGAGCCCGTCTTCGACAAGTTCGAAGCTAAATTGGCTCATGCTATGCTCTCTATCCCCGCTACTAAAGCTTTTGAGGTCGGATCTGGATTCAAAGGGACCGAAATTCCTGGAAGCAAGCATAATGACCCCTTCGTGCTCAAGAATGGAAAACTTGGCACTGCCACCAATCGGAGTGGAGGAATTCAGGGCGGGATCACCAATGGCGAAGATATTTACTTCCGGCAAGTTCATTCATCCAATTCCCCGACAAAGCAGGTCATCTGAACAACACCTTCTGCAGGGTCGGATTCAAATCTCCGGCCACCATTTCACAGGCGCAAAACACCGCACAGTATGATGGAACTCCAGGGACTTTGGCCGCCCGAGGCCGTCATGACCCTTGTGTCGTGCCCCGCGCAGTTCCCATCGTCGAAGCAATGGCGGCCATTGTTGTCATGGATCAACTTCTTATCCAAAACGCCCGTAAGACCGCAGCAAGCTTGCTTCCTCCCATCACGACTCTTCCCCCAACCATGGTGATCCCCAAGCATTGAGCATCTTTAGACCATCTGTCGTAGAGTGCAGGGTATCATGAATGCCATTACAGAATATATAATACAGATATAGATTTGAATCATCGATATAAAGACCACTTGTTTGGGGATTATTCAAGGATACATCACTCTTCGTCATCCGGATAGCATAAACAACATAAGATGGGTTCCAGATGCCACCACCACCACTGACATAAAGAACGGTAAATAACTGGTCGCTCAATAGTATAGACAACTTACATGTCGGTTAAGAAGCCTCTCTGGCCACTTACCAAAAGCCTCGTCCATTATCTGCTCTTTCCACCGTCGTTCCCCGTCATTGTAATATGAATTGTGTGCATATCGGTTATTGGCGTAAAAACGTCTAGTCGTGGACGTCATGAGGTGCGTGTGTTCATCGACGTCGTCGTATCGGGTTATCTCCGAAGGTCGTGCGTCTTGCTCCCATACATCCCAATCCCCGACCCCGCGCCCACTTTTCTTAACGCCATCCGCGTTCTCGCCCCCGACTGGCGCGTACGTTGCAGATCGCAGCCTCTGGCTGCCCACTCTGGTTCCCAGGGGGCTCCAGCCATTACTCCCCGTGTAATGTGTCCGCAACGGTGCCGAGATCGAAGACGAAGGCGAGCTCGAGACGGATGACTCATCCGAGAGTCGTCGCCGCCGACCCGCCGATATCCGAACGCGAGACCGAAATCGCACACGGGGACTTGGCCGATCGAGGTCTGTCTGCCCCTGGACCTTGGAGGCACGATCAGCACGCCAAGACGTCATGGGCGACATGGGTCAACGCACAGACGGCAGGACGAGGACTGGGGGCGCTGAGCGGGGGTCGGGCATGGCACACCCCGTCACGATCTCCTCGTCGCTCTCGCTCTCGGAATCGGGGGTGTAGCAACGGGATTGGAATGGACAGGGATGAGAAGGTGTGCGGCTATCATTATTTGATGACACCTTCGAGCGAACCTTGGCATCGTGTTCAAAACTTCCATTGATGTCTACATAGACCTCGTGAGCACCTCGCGTTACCGAGTCTCATTAAAGAAATGGATGCGTCTGGTTTATCAGTCGTACCTCCGTGTGGAGACGGAGCCACCAAAGGGCTCATAAGTCTGCTTCTTGCTGTAACAGTAACAACAAGTTTAGAGCCTCAAAGTCGAGGCTCAGCGCAGGAGATGGGCCAAAGTCCAAGACAGCGCAGCAAGTTGATTCTCCGTGCGAGATGGGGCGTCGCCAGCTCGTCATTCAAACGGTTTGAGGGCATTTCCCATGGTACACGTACTCACGCACTGCTGTCCCCTTTTGGCTTGGGCGTTTCGGTCGTAATCATTGGCGTAAGAATCTCTAGAATCTGAATTGATAAGTGTCTAATTAAAGTTGACGAATTGGGGGCTTGCGGAGTAGATATTTGATTGTTTCTGTGGTGTCCCTCTCCTAGGTTCATCAGGACGGAGAAACCGATTCGATCAGTAGGTAGCCCGCTGGCTAGCTGTCAGAAGAGAAGCGAGTCCCCTCAAGGCCAATTACAACTCCGGCAAGGCAGTGCGGCCCAAGATGTGAGCGGAGTATTGATGCCGCCGTCGGACTCTTTAACGGAGTTCTAATTCAAGGCAATGCACTCCGCGCGGGGCTGAGACACTGAGTGAGCGCATCACCCGATTCATTAATGAAGGCCCTCATGGACTCCGTCGGCCACTCCAGCAATGTCCTAGCCATCAGAGAGTTTTTGGTAACCAAACGAGTTTTTCACAAGGTCAAGTATTGATAGCTTAGGTGGTATGCCAATCAGCCACTTGGAGGCTCGTTCAACGGTTCTCGACCGTTTTTTCGTGCTCAGGAACATCGAACGAGCGGATCAATAAATGCCAACTACTAGTACTTATATATCATGTTGTCAAGCCGATGCCCCTGAGATGTGACTTAAACTTGGTCCCAATGTCGAGCGAATCCGCTCTTGTCCTCAGGGTATCTTTGTTTTATAAATTTCTGCTGAAAGTCGAGCATACAGATCCGGGAAGGGCAAAGACGGCCGGAACTAAAGATCAGCATGAGCAGCAGGCTGTGGCTTCGATTGCCGTCGACTATGTGCGCCTCAGCGGCAAAATGTTGATCACCCTGGGACCCACAGCACGAGTATATAAAATTAAAATACCCCATGTTCCTCTCTGCGGTAAAGTGCAGTGGCACAGGTTCGAAGTTGACAAGCACCTGAAAGGTGCGTGAGTTGACTGAAACACAGCAAACATGAGCTTGCGCCGGAAAGTTCCGGACAAACGTGGGCATCGCTCGGCCAAGTAGACACATTCGCGGGAGCAACACTTAGTAGGATGTTACTCTATGACAGGATCTGTGCAAGCGCGAGTCTGACTACGCTAGCATCGTACCGTGGACCCTTATTCACATCGCCAGCACCCCTGACCATGATAGATTTTACACCCAAGGCCTGCAAGATTTGGTAAACGTAAGAGTGACGATGGGAAATGATGGAAGTTAAGCCCACAGTCAAAGCCTTTACGTCTACCTCGATAAGCGTCCCCTCGAGCCAAACGAGATGGGTAATGAACGCCGAAATTGGATAAATTGTGCTTGCATTGCCAAGACCATACGCTGGCGTCTGGTAATCGGAGTTAAGGACCCCTACAATGGCTCTGAAGCGGCGTGAGACTGATAGGGTGCACGCTCGGGTGCTGCTGACACACTTACTTGACATAGTCTACGGCGGTGTAGTCATGCGTTTCCCTGTCATTCTCTCCGTTTACTGTTCGAAACCGGAAAAGAACGACATGTCCCGAAATCGACGATAATGTACTCACACAAGAGAATTTTAGCTCGCAAGGGGCTAGATCTCGCGATCGCAGATGCTACTCCACGAAGTGCCAAGCAAGGAATAATACTGATTGCGACAACGTTCACTCGATGTCATGGATCAAATTTCGGACTTACCTTGTCCAGAGCGAACCACAGGAATATACCAAAATCTCGGAAGTTCCAATTGTCTTGATAAACTCGGGGTTCGGTGTGGGATGCACCTCATGTCCGTAGGCATTGATGTAATACAACCCTATCTCGAGATGTGGGCCCTAACCCACCAGATTTGTCAAGTGAACTACTTACTGTATATCTTGGCAATTAATGGTTCGTAACCGCATTCTTTGTCCGCCTGGTTGTACATAACATTAGATCGGTAGGGAATGCTTTCACCCATGCCGTCCACGGGGGAACACGTTTCCATCTCTGGATTGACTTCCTGGAATGATGACAAGGGATTCACGGGATGGGATATTTCACATTGTCCAACGAGCCTAGTACCATTTTCCTGATGTGAATCGCTTCCATGCTCGCACTATCCCGGCTAAGCATCAAACTCACCAGTTCCACGGCGATAGTTACCGTGTGGTTGGTTACAATCACCGGCAGTATTTTGGCCTTCACATACATGTCAATTTGTGGCGCAGTCACATTCTCAAGGCAGGACATACCTGACTGCTTGTGATAGACGCAAACAAGAATATTGCTGATGGCAGGGACCGAAAGAAAGTTTGAGCTCCAGAAATAAAATAGTTCCCAATGCTAACAAAGAGTCACTCCTAAGCGCCTCCCTGCATTAGCTCATTATTGCAATCACCTTCCATTCAGAAAGGAAAAGTTCTTGTGAGCACGTTTGAGTACCTCGTTCTCAAAGTAGACGAGAAACCCTGTAAGATCCGGTGAGCAAACATTCCGTTGACACACGCATTCAAAGCAGCCCTGACGAACCCCGGATGGTTTCTTTGCGATCACTAGGAATCCCCGACCAAAGAGGACTGTGTCCTTCGATGATGCCTCTCCACTCTTCACGAGCTTCGCGTTCGGAAACATTCGCGGGTAGTCTGTATGAAAGAAGTGTGCGCACGGCACCGAGGGGTGAGTTTGGAGGCGCTGGCGGTATCAAACGGACGAGTCTGGAACGAATGTCACCTTTGACGTCAAGTTGGAGTCAGCGACCTGCATCCGCGAGGGTAATCAGTTGGAGAAACACGGAGGTGGCGTACCTATGGATGGCCCTCCAAGAACGCGAATGATCTCGCTCGACGAACCGCCGTCGTCCGAAACGGGGAGCACGAAGCTTGCATTGTCGAACGCGGAGCAGATGGCATTTCCGCCTGAACCGCCTGATATCACCGTCATCCTGGGGGATGACTCCGGGGCAGTCTGGGCCCTGGTTCTCGGGTCGTAGTTATCGCTTCCTTGAGTTGCCAGTGGCTGAGGACTGGGATTCGCGGGCTGCACAGGAAGATCGAATACCGATGAGCTAGGGCTATCATCAAGACGACCGCTTTGCCTTCCCGGATGGAGTAGGAGATGGTCCATGTCAGTTCTCCACTCTCAAAACCAGAGGTCAGAGTCGAAAGTTCTACGCGACAAGCCACATACTACGTGCGTTCTAATTTGCTCGATGTCTTGAATTCGCTGCTGAGCCTGTCACTCCGGAGAACGTTATAGATACTTCGGGTTCGGTGCCTGCGTTGCACGACTTGCGACTACCCTGTGCTTAGCTCTCCAGCTAGATACAGAATCAATAAGCCGCAGCAATAGCTTAAGCGCTTAACGTGTAGTTAATGTGAGACAATTTTTGTGAAAGTCAAGTTTGCCCGGCTGTGAAACTCGTTGTTCGGCTCGTGTTGGCACCGTCATAGAAACTCGCTCGAAGAAACATGTCTCATGATTTCCTCGCGCTTCCCGGTTTCTATCAGGTCCTATTTCTTTACACTGAACCTTGTTCGTCCTATTTACCTCCCATGATTGCCGTTATAACTAACGCACCAGAACAGTATTGGTGTTTATCACTGCCTTCTTAGCATGGTTCTTTCCCGGGACACAGTGGTTTCATGCTCAGCTCATTCCAGCGGGCACTCCGACTGAGTCGCTAGACGCGAGGACAACGATGGCGATATGGCAGCTCGTCAACTGTATGACACCTGCGTGTTGGTCAAGTCTGTTGTTCAATCTTAATTGACAGGTTACGTTTTACTTGGATTGATATCCTCCTTCGTATTCCGAGCCATTCGGGACACTCTTCCCAATAACCCTGAGGCACAGGAACGTATACTAGGGGCGTGTTTCACTGCCCTGGCTTTGGCGGACGTGCGTATCATGCTCCTCTTTTAGCTTTCCTCTGAACTGACCGAGATCACCAGGTAACACAGTGAGTTGATCGAGCATGATAGACACCGGCAAGTGTATTGACGGGGGCAGCGTCGTCGTTTCGTGGGTTGGTCTCCCGCAAGGCTTGCAGTACTCATTTGGGTCGTGGAATTCTATGACTCATGGAAACATCACTTTAACACTCTTTATTTTTAGCATGAGGTGAGGGCGCTGTCTGACGATGTGGCCCACGATTAATACCTTTATCAGGTTGGCTTGGTTTGCTGGGATAGGGCGGCAGAGATATTACTATGGCCGAACGACTCTCAAAGACAAAAAATCAGCTTGAGGCTATTGTGAGGTTATGTAAATCAATGTATACGAAGGTTCGTTTTGGAATTGGGAGGCTCGAAATATGATTGACCCCGCCTTTGCAGGCAGAGGACCAATAGCCAGAATCTTCACCGTGTATTTCGAACAAACCCATGTGTTCCACAACGTTTCATCACTGCGTTTTACAGAGTGATATCAGACCGCATAACAAAGGTTAACTACTATTACCGCCGAACCCGGAACGAGGGCCACACGGAGTGGATCCAGAATGGCAGCGACCGAGTCCCGTAGATCTGGGTTGAATTTTGCCATCGTTCCTTGGGGGTCTGCTACCGTACCGATCTTGCAGTTTTCTGAGGCATCAGATCGGTTTCTTGGGCCAAAGCAGGTGCGTAAGAAGGAAACAACTTGCACTTCCGCATGGTCTTCCAGGAACGTGGTTGGTCTCACTCGACGAACCCCATCGTCCAAAATAGCGTGGCAGAGCAGCATTGCCGCCAAAGCTATCTGGCATCACCGTATACTCGGGAGACGCGGCACCGGTGTCATATCTCTGATTTGCGATCAAAACCGGACTGTTAAATGTACCACGGCTCCACAAGTTTGCGACGGTTGCACTACGCCCCAATCATAACTTTACAACCTGTTTCTGTCACGCGGTCGGATGAAATCCGTTGTTCGGCTTGTCACTAACCGGCCGGGTCCGCCTAAGGCATTTATCGTCAGATTGGTCACCTGCTCGACGATCAAAAAAACTAAAACATGTGTTGTAATTTCCCCGCGCTTCCGGGTTTGTGTCAGGCCCTGTTTCTTTACCTTGAACCCCAGTCTTTCAGCATTTCCACAACTAAGGAACCACCGGTCTTAACGATTGCTCCAGACTCGTGGTTTTTCCCTGGGTTACATTGGCCAGATGCATGCTCATCCCAGCAGACCAGTCTCTGGATCGGATAATGACGGCGACACGGCAGCTTGTCGATTGTATGGCAGCTAAACATCAGCAAATGTTATTGTTCAAATCACCGAATCGGTCGACAGCCTGCATGAGATTGATATGTTACTCATTGCTACGCAATAATCCTGAAGTTCGGGAACGTATATTAGGTATATGTTCCACCGCCCAAGCGTTTGGTGATCCTGTGTACGTATCGTGAATCTTTTCATACCTGTTCTCGGTATTGATCTCGGAACCGCCAGGTTGCGCAGTGAATTGGTCTGGATAATGCATATACAGTATACTACGGATACACTCGCGCCATGGCATCGTAGCTTCATGGGTTGACCTCCGCAAGACTTACAGTATTCACTTGGGTTATAGAATTCGATATTCTCTTTCATTCGCTACGAGGTGCGTATCGGCAGACAGAGGTATTACTACGGCCGAGTAGTGCTGAAAGACCAAAAATCGGCCTGAGGTGCTCGTGGGTCCAGATCTATAGCCTCTCGCGAAGTTGGAAAGTCTAATTGATCCTAGCCCTCCCCAGAGGATCATCTTCATCGCGTACTTCGAGCGAACCCATGTGGAGCACCTTGGTATTTCATTACTCCGACGTTTGCTGCAGTATGCAGTATGAGACAGCGTGAATGGAACTCAAACATCGATTTACCTGATCGTCGCTCCCAGCCTCTTTTCTTAGCCTTGAGAAGGGCTCGCTTGCCTTTCATTGCTAAACTATGATCCATGAACCTGCGGGCACGCCCAGACGGAACACTTCGTGCTGTGGCTTGTAACCGTGGATCTGAGAGCTGGGGTAACGTGCGAATGGTACGACCGCTAAACTCGGAATGAGAGGCTCATAAATGGGTTGCGAAAGGATACGACATACCCAATCACCAAGTCCTTTGGGCGCGCATTGGATTTGCACCGTCGTTTCTTGATCTTCTGATGTTCGGTGAATTTTGTGTTTTTCTGAGGCTCCGGTTCCGAGTTTTGGGAGGCAAAAGCAGTGGCGAAAATATTGTCATCCAAATAGCCAGCTCTGCGAATGCTCGCCCGGAGTACCGATGGAAGTTCATTGTCTTCCTCGCCCTCGCCCATTTCCCCATCCGTTAAATCCCCCGCGTCGAAAGCGTCGTCTTCGTCGTCTTCATCTTGCGCAAAGGGGGAGTCCGAACCAGAACGAAAATCCATTCCTTCCCCGAATTCCTCGTCGCTGTCAAGCTCTCCCTCTACACTTTCCATTTCGTCTGCAGCATCCCTCATGGCCCGTAGCATCCGAGCCTCCACATCATCGTCATCGTCACCCTCCGAAAATTGGACATCCTGCTTCTTGTCTGCCTTTGCGCCCCTGGTGACACGCGCTCTTTCTTTTAGTTTCTGATCCCTCTCCCGATTATGCGTTTTCCGGCGTGCCTTCTCGTCCGCCTCGAAGTCGCGTAGGCTTTTTTGATTGCGTTTCGCATCAGCTTTGGATGTCGAGTGGGAAACGGCTTCGGGAGCGTCGTCATCGCTCGATCCGTCTTGTACCTTTTGTACTTTGCGCGCCATTGCAATTGCGCGAGTGTGCCGTAGTAGTCGAGTATCAATTGCTTTGGTGTTGTGGACTATTTGATCTGAACGATCAACATCAGATAGAATCCTCATCACAGCGTGGATGCTACGAAGCACAGGCTGTACCCATCGTGTCGGCTCCAAGTATTGTGCATGACTTTAATAGTAGGCTTTGTCAGAAGTATTCTGCTCTGCACGTCCTTCAAGCCGACTCCGCACTTTTCCCAAATATACGATCATTGGTCGGGAAGATTTCGCAATACCGCCCGTCATGCATACCACCGTCGAGTCGTTGTCCTTCGTCCTCTGCAGTAACATTTGCGACGGTCGTGGGCTTTCTTGGGGAATGTTATACACGAAGGCGATTCGAGTTCATTCTCCTTCCCCTGGTCCTTGTGGTGCAGCGATCTCTCGTCAAGTGTCTCGCGTGTCCGGCCTAACGTTCACCTTGAGCGCTGACTTGGACCATTCTGGGTCACCTTTACTCAGGTTCTCCAATCTAGCTTACGTGGAGATCAAATCTGGTTCTCTGGGATCCGTCGTGAGGTTCTTCTCTCGTATTCAGCTTCGTGTAATCGAGAATCTCACCCTTGTGAATGATGCTTTAAAATTCGAGCGCACAAGTCTGTCGTCCAAAAAGCTAGTCCTTGCGGTGCCCTCTCCTATTTTGTGTCAGCCTCGGCGAGGACTTGATTGCTTTTGACGAGCAGTCATCAACAGCTTGAACGACATGCCTCGAATCGACCTCGCGTGGTCTGTGAAGCGAACGAACGCCGACCCGGTGTCCACATCGCCCCCCTCGAAAAGGTTTGCGAAACTTCTGCGCGGTTCTGTCCAAGTATCTCTGAAGCGTGTGCCCTGCCATTTACAAACACATGTAACGTCCGAGACAGGATGCATTTTAAGGATTGGATCAGATGGGACTAGCAGGGGTCTCGCAACGTCAGACATATTTTATTAACAAGCACAAGCTCCTTGATACCTTTCGACACGGCTGGTAGAATTGAGTCAAGTCTTTAGCCGAGAACCACGTGCAGAACACTCAACCTACTCCTCTCCCTTGACAATGAAATAATTCATCCCCACCAACTTGAGCCCGTACCTCTCTGCAAACACAGCCGCACTCCACCTTGCCCGGTCCCTGGCCTCACTCTTGAACTCGTGTGCATCGCCCGGAATCACGAAATTCACGCTCGGCTCTTGATAGAGCAAAAACACTATGCACCAGCGCCGTCAGTCGACGACACCCAACGCCGCACCAGACCCACCATAACGATGCGGACCTGTCCCGCGGGGCGGCGCGGGCGGGTAATAAGGCGTCATCGCTGGCCTCGTTACGCGCGCGCTCAGATCCCCCGTATCGAGCCCCGTCAACGCGGGCGCTTTGAGTCCCGTTACCTGCCCCGTTCTGTCAGCCCGTCCCCCCGCCAGCCCGAGGACTCACCACCCAATGTCGCCACTCCCCCATCTTGGGATCCTTTCTGGATGGCGCATCCGGATCTGTCATCACGAGCGTATACCCCACGTCCGTCGCCGCCGCAAAGGATTGCATGGGCGTAAAGCACACGGTGGGCTCGTCCGCGGTATCGACTGTTGTCAGCTCGTTGCCGAGCATCGCTTCTTTGCCCGTCGGCCATTTGACAGCGAGGAGTGCTTCAGGCATAAAGGATTTAGGGGCAATATCAGGTGTGATGCCAGCTTCTTGGATCGCAATTGCGACGGCGCTCAGCAGGTCGATGAGTGGCATGGTGTTGTGTTGGTGGTGAGTGTGAAAGTTGTTTGAGCGTTGTCACGGATAGGGGTACGATGACAGTGGGCGTGACTTTACAAAGTGCTCGAGGATAAAAGCAAAGGCAGAATAATATTCTATTACACACGCGGAGATTGATACATTTATTCTTGCATAAACTACACTCAGCCGTATCAGCGGAAGCGCAGACGAGGGGGAAAGATCGCACTCACCTCCTCAGCAGCCGACTCTGAAACATCAGATGTAGCCCCGACACTCTTCGCCTCTTCCGAACTAATCAAACTGATATCACGCCCTAACTTTTGCAACTCTGCCCAAAAGTCATTGTTCCCGTGTTCACCCAAACAGTCCTTCTTAAGCCCTCTCAGTATCCTGCGCAGAAAGATCAGCCCCAAACGCGCATACAAGGTTAGTTAACTCACTCGTTCCACGCGTCAACCTCGTCCTCCTATATTTCTAGATCAACCAAAACCATGGTACAAATCACAAAGACTCACCTTGACACACGCCACACGCAGCGCCTTCAGACACTCCATCATCTCGTCCTTCCTCCGGTTCGCAAACGGCCGCCCCACGATTTCCCTCACCACTGCTCCCAAATCCTCTACCGCCTTGGTCACAACATCCCCTTGCCTCAAATTCTCTTGGAAATCCTTGAGTGGGTACGCGCTCCCAATGATACGTCCAGGGGCCCGTTGTGGACCCGCCTCTGGCTCAGGCGAGGCCGTAGGCGTAGGCAACTCCTGCCCAGGTTTGGACACCATCGTAAAGTCTTCATCCGACTCCGACTCTGTCTCAGAGTCGTCTGCAGACATCTTTTTCTTGCCAGCGCGCGCCTGTGAGGTGCTCAAGGCTTGTGATTTTGCTGGGGAGGAGGCGGGGGTGCGGTTTCGAGCAGGCCCTTTTTGGTCAAGGAGGATCACATCCTCGTCTTGATCCTGTGCATACATGTGACCATCCTTGCGTGCTTTCACGACTCTCTTGGGAACTGAAGGAGCACTGTCCAGTCAGCGAAACGCGACAGCAATGGGAGTGACGTGCCTTCCTTGACCTTGAAAGCAGCGATGCACTCCTCTAACGCAGGCTTCGCAGTCTTAAGCACACGCTTTGGAGTATTAAAGTACCTGGTCAGTTCGGGATGGGCAGGCGGAAGCGGGTTGCTCGTAACATCCGACACCACCGCACAATGGAATTGAGCTTGCTTCGTGCGGTGAACAGCAGGATTATACGAGAGACGTGAGTCGAACCAGGGATGAAGAGAACTGGTGGGACCTAAGCTCTGCAGGAAAAGTAAAGATTCTAGGGACTCACCCGTCATCGTCTTTGTCCGCCTCCATGAGATCCATGCCATCTATGAAATTACCCATGGCTTCGAGTTGCTCTTCTGTTGGAATATAGGGATGCGTTGTGACCTTTTCACCTGACCTTGAGAGGAGGGTGAAGAGTGACGGGAAAGTATAGTGTCGGACGTCGTCCGCGAATGGCATCTATAATGAGATCATTCATCACTATTCCAACTTTCGGGAGAGAGTGGGACCTACCTGCACCCATAGTAGCATGTCCACTTTCTCCCATGGTACAGGGGAAAGAACACCCATCTTTGGTTCTCCACCTTCAGTCCTCACCATTCTCGTGATTGCTAAGACACCTTTGTCATCCATCGCTTGGACCACGGACGAGAACGCGAGCTGCTCAGGTACAGAGGCTGGGGAAGCGAACACATAGTAAACCTCGCCCATGAGATACGAGCGGTTCAGCTGGGAAGTCAGACTGAGAGGCGAAAGACCAGAGAAAGTGAGAAAGACGCACATTCTTGCTCTGAACAAACCCACATATTTCCATCCCCCTTTTCGTGTTTAACTTCGCAAACTGGCCATCAGGACAAGGGACATAGGTGGAGCCATACTTGAACCCCTTGACCAGCTGCTCCTTTTCCACTTTCTCGAAATGCGCCTCTTCGTCATCATCCTTTTCTTCGACCTCCATTGAAGCATCCTGAGGGGGTTTTTCACCCTCTTCCTCCTTTTCAGACTTATCGATGAGATATTCGGTGAGTCTTTTGACCTCCTTGTAAATGGACCTGCCCTCGTCTTCAGTGATATCCATGTCATCATCCTCGGTCTCCTTTTTGAAAAACTTTTTCCAAGATGCTGGCCTAGTCGTGTTGGTGAACTTGGCTATGCGCACGCTGAGTTCTATAGCCTCGCTCTCCCGCACCTCAACATCGCCCAAACGCAAGGTTATCGAGGTGAGTGAAGACTTAACTTCCTTGATTTGAGGACGATTGACCGACAGAAGCGCGTGTTCGAGGGAACCAAGAAGCCCAAGCTCGTCTGGCAAGGCCGAAGTGATGCGTCCATAGAAGGCTTCGTTCGCGCGCTAGAGAAACGGTGTCGACATGCAGCATAACCATATAATTTTGCTTACCTTCATAGCAGGCTTGTCTTCTTCTTTAAAACCGAGTTCCTCGTCATCAAAGTCGACACCCCTGTCAAGCGTGTCAGCGTATATCCCTCTGAGTGTGAGGAATTTGTGAAGAACAAGTTATCGATTCCTCACTCACACGACAGTCAGTGCGACACTCAAACTCGACATTTTCTTCACAATCGCTTCCCACTCTTCAATCTCTATGGGCGACTCGCCGTCGGTGACTAACACCATCTTTCGCGTCCAAGTGCGCTTCTTTTCCAAATAAACGTCTTGCGTCTCGATACCCACAATCAAGGCGTCGATGGCTGGTTTTTAAACATGTAAAATCGTTATATGCACGAGACAATAAAAACTGGGCTCACAGTCTCCCGCAGTCTCTGATGCCCGGAGCTCGTCGAGTTTTGCAAGCGTACCCGCATTCGGTTGGCCGATGGGAATGTACTCTGAAACATGCTCATACCCTCCGTTTTTGTCATTTACGATATTGTTCGTCTCTGTTCGCGTCGTTGAGCAGAGTTCACACAAATGCGGCGACTGCACAGTTTGGTTCGCAAAGAAAGCGGACGCACCTTCAGAGCCAAAAGTAACAACGCCGCACTGATCCGTTTTTCGCCCGTTGAATATCTTGCACGACGATGAGCACCTAGCAACCGAGGAAAGAAGCAAGCCACACCATTTCCTGAATCTTTAATTTTACAAACTGGAGCGACCACTCCAACTTGGTCATTTCGACGTTTCTCGTCTCTCCTTTGCCCTCTGGGATCTCCACCGTTCTGGTGGCGCCCATGGAGGGCGAGAGATCGATAAGGAACATGGTAACGGTGTACTTTCAAATATCAGTCGGGTATGTGGGCTACGAATGGGTGGTCTTACTCCGGCGCGTTCTGCGGGCATGGTGGATAAGGTCAGGAGAGAAAATCATCGCCACAACAACACGTCGCGCCAATTAACCATCACGTGATATGCGTGACTCGGCTGTCAAAGACTAGAACATGCACAAAAAGGACCGATAAACATTCGGACGAGCGCTGTACCGTGCCACTCGAAGGTGAAATCGGCTCAAGGGATCTTACTCCAATCGTATCGCCTTTATAGCTAGTTGACTATTGTAGGGACTCGACCGACCAGGGTTATCATTCGTGCATCTTAGGCGTAGACGTGCTGGATAGAGGTTAGTATTAACGAGGCTTCGAGAGACTGTGGACTTACTTTTTTTTTTCTGTGCACGTGGGGGCCAATCTGGAACCAGATGTCGGCGCGGGTGAGGGGCCTTGGAGAATAGACACTGTACGTCTCTAGCAAGTTCTCTCCCTTAAAAAGTGACAGCAACCATCAACCGTTTACTACGAGTCCAGTCATTGTTAGTACAAGGCATGTGTCGCATTCAACCAGGCCTTCCTCTATCATTCACACGTCAGTCCAGAGTTCTCTAGCCGTACTTGCTGCCAGTCCGAACTTGGGATGCGTGTAATATCCAGGCGAGCATACCATCACTCTCTCCGACTTGGGTCAACATCTTCTGCGACCTTTTTCGTGCACATACTGTACAATGGTACTTACCGGCGTGGCCGAGTATAGTCAGCCTGTAAGCAATGGCTATCGGCCCCGCAACTTGTTCGTATGCGCTCTGGGGTCCTGTTTGTTTGTTGTCAAGCTTGACTCTGTCCCTTTCGACACTGTCACCATGCCGTGCAACCGCCGTTTGTTGCAACCCTGGTAGTTTCCGAGGGTCATAACATCATTGTTTTTAATCTCTATGGTTTCAGTTCGATTGTGGTGCGTTGAATGTCATCTATGAACTTCCGATCTAGATTCCGAGCAAAGGTTACTCACCGGATTCTATTCCCGATCTTAGAGACACGTGTTCGATTGCGGATGATATACAACATTCATTTTCGCTCTAACACACTCTCAACCACTTCTGTGGGTCTCAACGGACTTTTATGCCATCACCTACGCCACCGAACTCTGAAATAACTTGGTATGAAAACGCTCATTTCTCGCGTTCGTCAGGTCCATGCCTCACTCAATCCCAATCGTCTCTGGGCAGATACTCGCCAAAGTTGTGTCTCGCGAAAACATTCAATAGATCAAACACTTCAGGCACTCAGGCTGGTAACACGCGATCACGATCTGGGAGCCTTATTGCCTAGGCTCGCTTTTGGCCGATTCTTCCTCGTGAGCAAGGGCATTTCGTATCCCAAGACTTCCTTTTCTCCTTTGGAAACATTTACAACAGGTTTTTTGAAAGCAAAGTTTGGATGTTGATTTTGTCTTGGCTACGAATGGAGAGAGCATCATGTACGGTTTGCTACATAAAGTTATTCGATCGTTGGCCTGCTTACGCTACTCTTCCCCTTCTTCCTTGAAGCTACTAGGATTACGTTTGGACCACAACACTGGCAGTTACACGCGTATCCTATAAGTTTTCTACCATGAATCGGTATGTGATCACGACTCACGAGCATGTTACAGCCAATTCATTATACTTCGCTACCGCGAAGGGATAGTCGGCCTGCGAAACTTCCTCTCCGGGCCGATCGAGTTCTAGCTGACGAAACTCGGCCGTGCCCTCCGCCTCGCTCACTGAGCCGACTTTTTTCGTCTCGCGTCCCGAGGTATCGTAGTTCGCCGGGCCCATGCATACACCGGTTTTTCGGTGGCCAAACCCGTGGGTTTGAGTATACCTTCAAGTAAGGTAGTTGTTAACTTTGGTCGCGGACCTTCAATACACTAAACACGTTTTGGCTCGTCACAGAGCCTGTTTGGACATTTCATCTTCGTTTTTTTGTCATTCTCCTGGTGACGTTAGTTCTTTTATGAAAATTTAACGGCGCACATTTCACCACACAATCACCATACACGTCCGCGACTATACGTTGAGATTATTAACTCCATCTCGATTTATTCTCATTCTTTCTGCTACTGGAAGCCCCGGATTGACAAGCACATCTCTCTCTTTCTCCATGCAGCACCATGCTGACGCCATCAGGCCGCGCCCGAACATAAGGCGTTGGATGTGCCGCCTGGCTAGTCGCGGGGTCTTATGTCCGATGTCTGACTGACATTGTAGGACGAGTCCTGAGCGAACAGGTTAGCGTATAGACATAGACATCTACATTCATCCAAAAAATTTAACATGTTAACAGTCGGCGGCAAGTTGTACAGTACTAATACATTCACTCTGAACCAGCTTTTTTCCGTGATCCCGGCTCGAGGGAAATGAAAAAACCGACACGAGACTGCAAGAAATATCGGAGGGTACAAGTACACAGATAGAACAGAATTGGTCAAATGGTCGCCAATGGACGAATCATTGAGAAGATGCGTACGCAGACGGAAGCATGTGGTAAACAAAGTCTCGTCTCATACATATGGGTTAGGATCACGGTCGAAGACAGCTTCCTGAAGGAAACACATCTAGGTTATCATCAGCATGCATGAACAGCGCAAAAGTAACCCACATCAATCAGCAAACACCTCAAATTCCGATATGAACGAATACGATTCGTTTCTCCAACGATATCTCATCGGCAGTCTCCAACGCCGCCGTGTTCAGTGCCTCAGCCGCATGCTCAAAACCAATGTCCGGCCGACTGAACATCTCCTTGTAAAACCGAGTCACCACCTGATGCGCAATCGAATCGTCCACTCGCCATA